>KZ308152.1:1965328-2100754 GCA_000376725.2 Ladona fulva | reverse complement strand
ACATAAATAACACTGTAAAATATTAATACATACGCGAGTGAAACGCAATAAAATGATTGAAGATTATATGTTATATATTACGGTTATTAACATTCAAAATATAAAATTAAAATTATTACTGGCAATGACTTAGAAGTGTAATTTATAACCTACAGTTGTATAAAAATTTAAAACAAAAAACAACAACAAAAACAATAAAATACTAAATAATATTAGGATAGATAAACATTGACAAACATCACCATTAAAGCCGTCACTTTGTGGCGAGAACGAAATAAAATAATAACAATAATTACAATGATATGATATTCTATATGTACCGAAGTTGGGCATGAAGGCAATAAAATGGCCCCAATGCTTTAGGAATGCCCTTGCCTATAAAATCCTCCGAACGGCATCTCCATACGCTCTGGCCGTATAGCTCAATAGTAGTAACAATTGAGAGACCCGGGTTCGAGTCCGGAAACCGTCAGACTTTCTTTATGTCCGTTGCTTCCTGGGAATTTACCTAAGGGCTCGCATTTACGTGCAAAGTCGTCTCTAAAAAATTCCCTTAAACTTATGAAAGCACTAACAAGGTATACGAATCTAACTTCGATTTTTATCACTCAGAACATTTATTACTAACGGCAAAGATACATCATTCCGAGAATTGCCCATTGAAGGACAAGACCAGGCAATCCCAGAAATATGATTGGCAAAGATAGAATTAATGAGTTCAAACAAAAATAACCCTTCTGCATTGCGGATCTGCTAATTGCCTTGAAAGTTAGGTCGAATTTTTACGAATTATTTAATCGATTCATATTCTGCCAGGTATGTAAAACACGCCAATCAATGGGGAATTTCATTTTCTAATGTATTCACCGCGGTATATCTGATTTAAGATTTAGACGACGCTATGGAAGTTTGGTAAACAATTAGAAAATCATCGAATTTATTACGAACGATAGCAGCATTTCGAATGGGCATCGTTTAGCCACGCGCAGGGATCTTACGTCTGATTTATAAGTCAATCAAAAGACAAGCAAACATTGCTTCAATGCAAAAGATACTTTCAAGCATCACACACATTATTATTATCGCAAAAGGCATCACTAAGTCATGTGAAAGATTCAATTTCTCAGACAGAATTTCACGAGGAAGAAAGTTAATTTGGATGTAAATTCTGTAACTATTTTGTAAAGCCATGAATGATGAAACTACAGTTTGAAAAGAAAACGTCCTATTTAGGCTGGAAGCACAACCGATTACGCTAGGGAAAAAGAGCCAATTTTGTCCTGTCCTTGAAAATCATGACCTCGCTTTCCAGGGCTTGCTCGAAATTCCTCGCTACCTCGTGGTTTTCCTTTACTTTGCTGGTAGTTTCAATACTGTTGGCGACATCGTGATTCCAGAACTAACTCCTAACAGCTATTTAAACAGTATGTAAACTGCTTTAGTCTATTTCTATTTGTATAGAATAATTATAGAAAATTATCCACACAATTAAAAGTAACAATATTAAAAACTTCTGAAACCATCGGACAAAGACTCACAATTGCTGATACGTAATGACAACCTGTCTGGTCGTCACGCTATGAAGAGGCTCCCTTGGGGGGCGAAATACGTATCAGCAATTGTAAGTCTTTGTTTGATGGTTTTAAGAGTTTTTAGTATTGTTACTATTATAGCCATCAGTGACCCTACTGTCATTATCGACACAATTAAAAGTTAACTTTATAACTATCACATAATTGTATTATTACGGAGGGTTACTTATGTAATGGAAACAATAATTAGATAAATGTGTACGGAAACAATCGAGTTCTAATATTCATTAATACTTGGTTCCCACTCAATTAAAATAATAGTCAAATCCCATCAAGATGTTTTTCTCAAGAATTTGTTCTCAAAGTGTCATTTACATTACGGTTTTACATTCGAAAGCATAACCCATAATCGGTAACCGAAATGGCTGTTTAAAAATATTCAGTTTCCAGCAAACAAACTCCAATTCTTCGGGTTCCATCGTTTGCGCCGGGACATATGTCAATTGTTTTGTAAATTTAGTTCTCTTTTTCGGTATAACAGTAATTCTTTTCCTCAAGGGGAAACTCCATGGTAAGGGAAAATATTCAGGTCTATTCTGACGGCATTCGGAAAGATTAACGCTAACGAAACGTACTTTATAGACCATCAATTAGTATACCACGCAACGCAACCATATTTTTTTGCATCATTGCATGATACAACTCTCTAAATTCTCAGTTTCACACATACATACGAGTATAGTAATCTAATAGCTAATCAAGTTTAAAGCAATTAGCTCATTCAAATATATATCTTCCTTTTCCTCATCCAAATGCCACAAAACCGGTAATGCATTCCGTTCCTTCGTAACCAACGACCTGCTTCCACTATTACGTATTTCCCCTTTCTCTGTGTGATCGCTTAGCCTTTTTTATGCTCGCTTTCTCTCGTGAGCGTACAAACGACCCCTAAATCAACTGGATCAGCCGCGACTGCCATCAACCCAACGCTGATTAGCTAGTTTTCTTCATCATTTTTACCGACCCTTTTCGTAAAATACTGAACACCACTCCAACGTACTTCCGCGTTGTAAACTCCCCTTAAGTAGTCATTTCCTCACAAATCTTCTGTATTTTCCCGTGCAGTTTCCCTTCAATGTCTCTCCCGACGCGCATACCTTCTCCACTATTTAAATTTCGTCATTCCTTTACTCGTATTTATTCAGATTTTAGTAGCTTTACAGAGGGATTTTGATTTGGTATTTCGCGGAATGATGGCGCAAGGGACACCCTGGCTGTGTCTGATGTAAATGACAATTTCTTTATTCCTTTATTATCATGAACCGTACTGTTGTGTTCCATAATTAGTGATATTTTCTCTAATTTTATTTCAATTTTCGGCAAATGTTTCCACTGATTTGAGTGCACGCAGAGATTAGAAATTCACGAATAAAAATGCCTCCAGAACTTAAGAGAACGAAGATTTCCTTTAGCATACTTGTGTTAGTAGTAGTATTGTTAAAAGTGCTTCGACAGCTTAGCTCTTTTCGCAAGTACGGCTCCCCACCGGGAATCGAATCCGGGATCGCTTTCTGCAAATCCACTCGGCTACCTGGGAGTCCGCATGCTTGTATACATACATATACTCATGTTGACCTTAAGACTGGGGCCCGGTTTTATAATATATACTTAAAATAGACTTTAATTAAAGTTCACTTTAGAGCCCAGTATTAAATTGCTTTTTTTAGAGTTTAAGTGAAGATTATTGTGCTTCTCTATGCTAATTCATCATATATATAGGAGATTTACTATAATCTTTACTTTAACTCCAACAGTACATTATAATACCAGGCCTTAAAGTGAACTTTAGTTCAAGTCCATTTTGAGTATACATTATAATACCAGACCTGGGTGTTAAAAACCTTTAATCCGAGTCGAAAAATATTGACAGGTATTTATGCCTTGATGAGCCGTAATCACGTGATTGAATAGAAAATTTAATTTTTGAGCACTAAGCAGCGGTCAATCTGAGCAATGGTGAACGTCATCAGAGAATGCCGATTAGGACATTGAAATTTTATGGTAAACGACGACTAATTGCTTCACAATACAAAAAATGGGAAGGCGCATAGTCGGTACAAATAAGGCAAATGGGAACGGATAATGATGAAACATTTTGGTTGCGAAATTAATTATATTAAAATTAATAATTAATTAAATTAAAGAAAAATACTGAAGTGCATAATCGCTTTATTTTCATTAGAAAATTCATAATAACTCATCACTCATAATCATAAGATGTTGAAAGCTTGTGTGATATCTTATTTCGTCAGGAGAAACATTTATTGCGGCTCGAAGGAAACTGGTTCGAACCGGAAGCTGAACCAACGCCATCCTGCTTCGAAATTGGAGCCAAACAAAAATGACGCCTTCCTTAAACCGGAACAAAATACGACGGTCTGGATGCGCTGATTACAAATACTGACTCACATTTTCATCGGTCTTGTTATTTGTGTGGGAATGATTATGAGTGAAACTGCGATAACCAAGGACATTTCTGACCCTTTCAACCTTCGTATTACGAATTTGAAGAGATAATAAATACAGTTATTAGGTATGAGAAGAAAATGGTACAGACCTGATAATATTTGGATGCCTGAGGGTGTCCATGGCGTTGATCTCTCGGTTGAGCATTCTCTGTGTTTTCGGCGACAGTTTGCCCTTGTCCACTATTTTTATTGCAACCCGTTCTGTAAACAAATTCACAATAATTATTTTTACAATAAAAAAGCGACTGCTACAGGTTATCATAGCATAGATATATACAATATAGATAGATAAAGCAAAAATCGGCTAATCACAGCGATAGCCATTCAAATACATTGTATACCAATACTTTTTTCTCCAGAAAATTGTTGAATACTAGTTAATGCCACAGTGAAACTTAACTTATTTAAAAAATATATCTGTTATTGTATATCTCTGAACGAGAAACGGACATAAAAAAGTTGGGCGGGACCGGGGATCCCAATTGCCGAATCTATCCATTGAGCTATGCCACCAGAACATTTCTCCACGCCATTTGGGAGACTTTGTGGATGGATGGAGGGCTACCGTACCATACCATACCATATAACCACCATGGGGCTGCGGAGATGGGTTGCGGAGTTATAGCGGTATTTTCGGAGAAACTACGCTTTACATTTATGAAACCACGCTTATTTATTGATTTAAAAATTTGGGTACGCTTCAAAAACGATAAAGTAAAAAAAGGAGGTGCCGTATTATGTAACATAACAGGCGACAAAATGGCTCGGCACGACCCTGTATGTATTTTTGTGTACGAAGCAGAAGATGAATGCAAGGATAGGAAAAGACAGAAGAATAATGCTAATGGGCAAGGCTATTAGTGTCCCTACCCCGAAATGGAAGTACTTGATGGATACGAGTGCCCGTAAGAACGCGTGTCAGACGTAGCAGAGAATGGATAAATGCACCTAAGGGGACAAATGGGGAAGAACTGTGACGGATACGAAAATTTCACGTAGAGCGTAAACTCTTAACGAACAAAGGGAAAGGATGAAAACGTGAGGTTCATCACATTCACATTCGTTAGCCGATTACTTCCTCGACCCAAATGCTATTTCCCTTTAATTAATGAATAGTACTCAGAATTTTCTGTAGCCCATTGAATCTCCGTCAGCCTCGGAACCGATGTGACTTAGAGAGGGCTCTGAGCTAGGCTGTTGGATTCAACTAAGTCAATCAAGAGCGTAATATAAAAAACATCGCCTCATCTCTCTTGACAAAGTTAAATTGGGATTCATCGAGAGATTGGCGTAGGGAAGCAGGCATGGAGAAGTTTAGCTCAAATTATTTTTCAGAGGAAGGTAGCGCAAGATTTGGAGGCTGCATGGGAAATTTCTGGTGATGTTAGATAAGTAGAATGCTCGACTTACACAGAAAAGGTGTACTTGAAAGGTACTATAAAGTGAGTCGCAGAGAATTATTTAAATGTTATAACGCCAATTATCTCCGATTTCTTTACTAATAATTGGTTCTTCTGTTATTACTTAAAAGCTGTCTTCGAATTGAAATTTTTTTATTTCCGCTACCTTTTATAAGTCTTTTTTATACGACGATATCTAGGCTAAAAACGAATTTTTTGTTAAGGAAAGTTACTTAGAATTTACCACAGCAAAATATTTACCCCTTATTTTTTTACTTATAAAAGTGGGTATTAGATCTTCGGCAAAGCTTACCTGTTCTTAAGGGTTTGTTAATTAATGGGAAATAGCATTTGGGTCGAGGAAGTAATCGGCCAACGAATGTAATATCAAAACGAATCATCCTGGTTAGTCTAAGTAATACTTTTCTAATATGTGTTATATTTTGAAAGACTTTCTTAAAGAAAACCTGTCCTGCTGTTAAATTGTACTTCGGTAAAGTATTTTTTGATTAAAATGTTGAGTTGATTGAAAACATAGAATGAATTATGAAAATGATGAGATAGGAGTAAAATTTCATCAAAGATATGAACAGGAGGCAAAGGAAAATGAAAAATGTCACGAGAGGGCAGAAGTCGCAAAATAATTTGAAGGTAGGATGCTGGAGAAAAGAAAGGGGAAGTTTGCAGAGTTTCAATAAGTAAAATAAATGGAAGTTTTAAGAAGTAGGATATTTTAAGGAACATGAATAAAAAAACATTTAGAATCAACGTAAATTTCATGCTAAAATAAGTTTTAAAAAATAATCTATTAATTTCCTATATCTAAAATAAAATTAACGTGGACAAGCGTGACTTCCTGGCATTCCACGCTGATCATGAAAGATAGAACACTTCATAATTTCCTCAGCAGAATTTCATTGACTAGTTTCGTCTATAAAGCTAGTCAATAAAAAACTGCTGCGGAAGTTACGAAGTGTTCTTTCTTGTAAAATGCTCCTATAATCTATAAATGAAAGTTTCGATTTAATTCTTATCCAATTCAATGTTTGACTCGAGTCATAACAATTTTCGGAACAGTTTGGTTTGCAAATTTTAGCGGAAAATCTTCCGTGAATCTTGCGGTGTCCACCTACGCCCAACGGGAAAGGTTAACCTAGATACCGCGGACGAGGAAATTGCAATGCCACGTTCTTTGGCGGAAGTGGAGAGATAAACCGACTACAGGGAATTCCAAACATTTTCCTAGGAGTCGAAAATAAAGAGACATCGAGCGCTTTCCTAGAAAACGGGAGGTCGTTTAATCACCTAGTCCACGGCTTCCCAACCTTTCTTCCTTCATGGCACTGTCATATGTTTAACTCGAACTTCGCGGCTCACAGTGCTGTATGCATTCTGATTTAAGTTTAACTTCGTAAAGAGGTAAACACAAAAAATAAAGTTATCTTTCGTAAAATCTGCTTGTCAACTTGAAGGTTAAGGTTAGCTACTTTTTAGTGGCCTAAGAATTAATTATCTAACTATTTACACCTTAAATGAGACTTTTACCTATACTTAAGTGCCGAATTGTTTGTTTACATCCATGATGCATTGTAGATAACTATAAGGTTAAGATTTGAACCTCTCCAAATCTGGTTCAGTTAACTATAATTTTAAATACCAGTTAAGGATTAGCTATCGATTCTAAAACGGTTTCTTAGAATTAGCCTTAGGGTTAGAGTCAACCTCCAAGTATGCTATAAATTCTAATACAGCGCCTAAATGCCATGAATATTATGTTCACATAAATCAGTTAAACAGGAAGACTGAAGAATAGATACACATAGTGGGTTCCTATGCACAAAAATGGCCATATTGCCCTTTTCCTTTTAATCTAATCAACATTAACCCCTAATTTTATAATCTCTTACAATTTCATAATTAAAAATTTTGCCTTCTTCATCCAAATCCACACCCCTTCTATTCATTTGCTTTTTCATTCAGTGGATCAATTAACAATCGCAAACCCCTTTCAGAGACAAAAAAATTGTCCTTTTTGATTGGTAGGTAATAGTCATTGCCTACCGCTCAAACCTAGGTTTTCGTCTGTATTTCTCTCAAGGTTGAATATGATATAAAAATACAAATTTGATGACTTATTGGTATCCGTGCGGATGCTCCAACTCCCACCCGGAATGTTGAAGACCTGGGTTTGAGTCCCTTTCACGTCGATCCTTATCACTTCCCTTTATCCTTGGGGTTTCAGGCGCACGACTGAACATTCAAAGCTAAGTACCCTTTCCCTTATCCTCGTGATTTATTGGGAGTTTTCCACTTCCATCTCCTTGTAAGTTGGCTTCCTCTTTGTGGAACTCTGACGGTGGTGGGTGCCGCTGAATGGAGGGGGTGTGGCACAATCCACAACCATGGCTTTGCCGCGAGGTACGTCGGTCGCCGCCACTTTTCCGCGTTTATTGTGCATTACCATTTAATCGATGAGTATAGTCCGATAAGGAATTCATGGAGAGCCGCAAGCCCATTTTGGCTTATAGAATCGAATTTATGGGAACAGGAAAATACTTGAACAACATGAAATGTAAGGGTATTTGAAAGCACCTTAATTGCTAACAGATTGTGATAATTAAATCGATTAAGGTTCATTACTACATACATTTTTAAAGTTAATTCAGTCTTCTATAAGCTCTTTTTATGAAATGCTTACTAACAATAAGAATTAACTTCCTCCAACTCAACCCTCTCCAACCATACTAAAGAACTAACCATTCCGTTTTGAAACAATCTTCACATTCACGGTTTATCCAGGCGTTAATCTTTTTCTAGATTATGTTTATGGGAACAAGAACAACCTGTGCAGCTGGTAGAATCATACCCAGAGGCGTCTACAAGGGGGTGGTTATTGGGGTTCAAACCCCCCCGTGAGGACAAATCCAACAATAAACGAAAGAATGCGAGATGATGGTCTCTCGCAATCATACCATGCAAACACCGCTGTAGACTCGCAGGGTGCACATGTCAAAATGAATCAGTTTATATTTTCATTAGATTTTTTGGAGGAAGTATTCCTGCCCCTGAATTGTAGGCAACGCTATGTTTACTCCATGGCTTTAACCCCTTCCTCCTTGGACCTGGTCCCTCAACCATGTCCCAGGTGTCCCAAACTTTCTACAAGTATGAGTAGTATTTTGATTCCTCGAAAATTCTTACAGTAATTTACTACGCTATTGTAATTTCTAACTTCCGGATTCATTGAACCTCTTAGTTTTTACTAAAATATGCCCCTGCTTTCACTGTACCTCGGCCTAAAAGTGACCCCACTAAGGAGTTTTTAGTAACTTTTTTTTCTTCCGAATTCGACTATCATATACGGATGTGGACGACGAACGGTTTTGAGTATTCCAGTGACTTTTCGCGTAAAAATTTTTAAACTAGCCAAATTATAATGAATACTGCCTAGTCTTGCTTGTCAGGAAAAAGTATCCTAACAGCAGAGGCGTACCCAAGGGGTGGTTTTGGGGTTCAAAACCCTCCCCCATGAGAACAGAGCCGATGAAGTTTCACAGACTAACAGGTGTTAACAGATTAACACGTTAAAATAAATCAGTTTCTATTTTCATTAGATTTTGGTCGGAAGCATTTCTGCCTCAGGGCTCTAGGAAATAGTGTTTACTCCATGGCTCTAAACCCAATTTGGACCAACCCTGGCTATGCCTCTGAACATATCCCAAACTTTCTCCGCATGAGTACTGTTTGAATTCTCAAAAAGTCTTGGCGGCGAAATGTCCCATCCCCTAACAAGTATTTGTAATCATACGGCGCACCAAGAGCTTTCCTGCGGTGCAAGTCGCGGTGCACCGTCTCGAAACCGCCGTCTTATCGCCGTCCGTGAACTTGAGACCCTGCGAAATAGTTTCCATTTCGGGGGAAAGGTGTCAGCACAGGTAGGCACACGAAAAGCGAGGATTCGTGAGCGGCGGTATATCAAGTAGAGAAATCTGGAATCATTGAAGGTGCGGAAGGGGGAATGAGATTGCAGCGGAATGGAGGCATAGAGAGTCTCGCGTGACATAAAAAGAGCGCGATAAGGAGGGGGAGAGTGGCCTTGGGAAGAATGTGACAGGATGAATAAAGGCAGTTTAGGGTGTGGGGGATGGAAGGGTGATGACGTCACGAATGGCGGAAAAAGATATTCTAACGGTAGTAATGGAATATTTGAAACATAAGTCACGAGAAGTCCAGACGCCGAAGCACACCTCGCTCGTGTAAGTGAATAGTCCATTACGGGCGAGTAATGGGGAAATTCCGACGTCGGTTTCCTTTCTTATTATATGGAGAAACGCGCCTGAAGTGAAGTCTGTGCAGGAACCCCGTCGGATGTCATTTTCGTGAAATTATTAGAAATTACTCCGCTCGCGAACTTTCCATTCTTAAGGAGGATGATATTTAACCCCACCTTTACCTAATCTTAAGAGACATAGAGAACTAAGAACGAAGTTATTTCGCGTGTTAGATTCGTTATATTCATTTATCACTTAATTTGTTATTTGCATTCATTTAATTGTAGCACTCAACGGAGATATTTATTCTTAGCTTGAGCAAAGACTGCCATTCCACAATATAGATAAAATCGTACGATAAATGTACGGGGAGATCAAGTGCATGAACTATTTCGAATCTGTGTATTTTAAAAGTCTTTGCAATTACGGATTGAAATCAACGTTCGATAATAAAATAGAGAGTATACAAGAAAAAGGTAGTGTTTAATAAAATCGGTCTCTTATATTAAAAGGGGAAGACAAAGAATGGCGTAGAATAGAAAGGGTAAATTGGGTTGCTAGAAAACAAACACAGATGTACTCGAGATGGTCGGGGAGGAGAGGGTTTTAATTGAAGTAATTAAACGTCGACAGAGGAAATGGGTGGGGCAAATAATGAGGGGTTGCTAAAGAATGTAATTGAGGGAAGAATACAAGGGAAAAAGCGGAGGGGAAGACAGAGAAAAAGTTGTTAGATGACATGAAGGGTGGGATAAGTTACCAAGAAACGAAAGAAATGGCATTGAACAGGGAATATCAAGGCACATCAACCTACCGAACACTCATGTATGTATATTACAACTCTCAAATTCTTAAGATTCTTAATTCTCATGGAAAAATCACGAAAGAAAAGTACATAAATAAAGTCTTTATTTGGGCAGTTTGAGAGTTAAAAGTCTCCCCTTCCGTCTAACCCATCCTCGGTGTAAAACAGATCTAATTAGGAAATAAAAATGAATGGTTAAACAAATCGAATTGAATACGAGAAGAAACAAACACATGCGCAGGTGATGAAAACTAACTTTTCGGGCGTTTTTGCGAATCTTATCTTTTGGAAGAATTGAATTGATGAAAGCGAAATAGCGAAGATAGTCAGAGATGAGAATGTATGTGGCAATGAAGGGAAGAAAACCAAGAAAAAGCACTTTGAACTGGCAAATGAAATCCCGAGCAAAGAAACCGAATTTTAAGGAATGAATGACAAGATTGGTGGAAAATCTGAATTGATGGTAAGGCGAAGATAGGCATTTATGGAGGATGATTTCGATTAGAAGAAGCCACTACTGGGCTTACTCCGAAAGGGAACAGTGTGCCTTATATCTGCGCTTGCATACTTCCGTTAATTTAATGGACCACATTTCACGGACGTCCGGAGAAGAAAAGCGACCGCAGTAGAATTCGGGTCACTTTTGCATTCCAACGAGCATGGCCACAGGAGGATGCCATGGATAGTTCTGGTGTTTTTTGGTGGGTTGCGGTGAAATAAATTGGAGGAAGACAGGTTTTTGCCATGGAAGCGTCGCCTATTCGTTTCTCCTGCAGCTCACGGTGACATCCTTGCATAAATCATCCCGGACCTTCATCATCGTATACTTTTCCGTCAGTTGCACGCCATCAACTCCGCATTCGAGTGCAATTTCGGAGTATGTGGTGTGATTTTTCAAACTTCATTTATAGCTATAGCGATATCTGTAAACTGTGCTCTCAAATCAAACTTTCTAATCTCTTATACGGAATTAAACCGATCTCTATCGTATTTATATTAGATAAATATCTGTATATAATATCTGGTTCCTTCTTTCACAAGTTTTTATTCGCATCTCTTAGATGCGAGGACAGCTATTGATGTGACTGCAAGCCAACGCTCGGAAGGGGATAGAAATGTACTCAGAAAATTCTCGAAGGCCTGTTTACCGAAGAAACAAGATAATGAAAGTCGGTCTGGTTCATTGGATTTGGGCTGCCATATCGCTTTGAATTCAAGATGACATTCTGAGGACTTTAATATTTTTTGTCATCAGTCTCAAGTCTGAGAAAATTCAGAAAAGGAAGAGAAACATTTGATAGATCTCATTACGGCATAAACTGAGTTTTAACATTAATTTATTACGCTGTAGTACTTTCTAAAGAGTTTCAAGATTTATTGGTTTTGCTAAGTTTTTACTAAAATGCATCACTTGCTTTTACTGTACTTCGGTGACAAGTAACCCCACTAACGAGTTTTTAGCAACTTTTTTTCTTCCGAATTCGGCTATCGAATATGGATAAATATAACGAATGCTTTTATTAATTGTAGTGACGTAATAATATTTTAATCTTTCTGAATCATAATGACTACTGCCTAGTCTTCGGGAAAAAGAAGTTTCTAATATTAGAGGCGTAGTGAAGGGGGTGGTTTTGGGAGTTCAAACCCTCCCATGAGAACAGAGCCAATAATAAATGGAGCCAATAATCAATGGAGATTCGCGGGATATACATGTTAAAATAAATCAGTTTCTATTTTCATTGGATTTCGGTCGGAAGTATTCCTGTCCCTGGACTGGAGGCAATGTAGGATTTACTCTTCGTGGCTCTAGACCCACCCTTAGACAAATCCTGGCCTCGCCCCTATCTAACAGTATTCTTATATTATTCATATTTATTTTCGGATATGGAAACTTTTGGAAATAGCATTCTGTCAACAAAATTTTCTGCTAATGAATGTGATTGAAGCAAAAAATTTATCTTATCAATTAAGTTCAGTCGTACTAAACCAACAAGTTAACGCACTGTCGATAGTGCCTAAAGAATTACTTATTTAATTGTTTGTGCGATTCCTCAGCTTCTAGATTAGACACACTCCAAGCTACATAATCGAGTAATAATCCTTATAAATAACCGTCACTTCCATTATATTTTATCAGTCAGTCATCAATCTTCAAGGCTTTATGAACGCGTATCAAGTGAAGAGGGAAATTAATTTTTCGTGTAGGGGAGTGAGAAAAAGTCCTCAGAACCCGTTATTGAGGAGATAGCAAATCAATTTATAACTGCAATCATTCAAAAAGTTGAATTTTATAAAAAAACCGAGTTTTTATAAAAAATTTTTATAAAAACTCGGATTGACCGAGATTTCAAAATACATTACGAAGATTTTGAAGAAAATGATTTTTGGAATATAACTCCTCTTGCAGCCATTTTACTGCTATACAGATATCGTGCTATATTACTACTTCACTCTGTATGGCAATAAATTAATTAATTTGGTTATTAATTAATTAATTCGGAAGTAAAATAATTATCAATATCAATATGACAATATGCGAAAGGTTACCTCCCGAGGCATGTTTTCGTGTCGCTAAATATCTCCTTGATTAAGGCCTATATTTTTGATATACCTCAATTCTCTATCCCGAAGTTGATAGATAGATGGGATCACACGAAATTTGTGATTTACAATGTGTTTGCATATAACTTTGGCCGTTTCAACCTGAGGTACGACTGGTAATAATTACGTCGTACAGAACTTTTGAGATTAACGCGATTTATTGAAGGTTTAAATGCAAAATATGATAAATAAATCAATATGAATATAAATAACCCTCAGAAATTCCAATTTAATTCAAGCCTATAGGCTAAAAATCGGTACTTTTGATCCTTGAAAGTGTCTTACATCTACATTATAAACTATCATAAATCAACACCGTTAGGTGACAAATTTACCCGTGAATATGTCGAAATGTTAAAGAAAATATTCGATAATCGAAAATATTAGATTTATCTACGTCTACATAATTACACTGCAAGCCGCCTTGTGGGGTATGGCAGGGGGTGTAAACATTGAACATTCGAGCCACTTCTTTAGCTTTTTTTTGTCTCGTATCGCTCGTGGAAAGAATATGTCCCTAAAATGACTTGTCTCAGCATCTATTTCTCTTGTTTTACGCTCATTGCCGGATCTGCCTAAACAGCAGGGGGTGGCATAATATCAATTACGTCTTCCGCAAGCGTACTTTCTCTGAATTTAAGAAGCCATCGCAGCCTAATCTCCTTTCTTCCAAGGATTCCCAACGTGCATCTGAGAGCATTTTAGTAATGCTTTCTTTTCCATTGTAGCACTTTTTAATAAATCGTATCGCCTTGCGCTGAACTTTCTCGAGTTCGCAAGCATACGTTTCATCCGCTGGGTCACATTTACTCACCACTTATTCCCGATAGGGTCCAACCAAATTGAGGTAACATCGCTCTCTAACCTTTACTTAGCATCTACCTACAATGCGCTTCATAAAATCGAGATTTTTAGTTGTTTTACCTCAGCTTTTTTCAGTTTAAGATATTAGTAAGAGTGATTCCGAGAGACTCAACTGATCTCATTATGTTCATTCCACTAATTTTGTACGGGTGATGATGTTGCTTTTACTTTCGAATAAATGAACTACGGAGCATATAATAATGGGATGGCTCACGCTAGTGATTAAGAAATGGGTGGGAAGGGAAACATGTGGAGAAAGAATAGGAAAATAGTCGATTTCGACGAAATATTTACAGGTTAGAGAACACTTAAAGATCTGGAAGGGAGACGCTTCGAACCCAAATTTTATGGGCTCATTCCCTCAATTTTTTCCTAGAAAAAAATGTATTCCTCTCAATAACAAGGAGATAGTCGAAAAAATCTCCTTAAGGAAGCTGTAGGTTCTATATCAACAGTTGTAGGTAAATGAAGAAAAGGCTGAATGATATTTATTCTAGTTAAAGCTTCTTTTCTTTTCGCAAAGTTTTGGTATATTAGTGCTTCTTTCTTGAAATAACTGCCGCCCTGACTATATTCCCACCTATATTTCGCCAACTAAGTCGTAAAATAATTCACACATTTAAGAAATATTCCCGAAGAAATCGCTTATGCAAGTTATACATAAAGTAAATGAATTCTGGGTCCTTCAGTCGATTTCGGTGACACCCTTACTGGTTCTATTCCCGGTGGGAGTTAACGTGCAAAATAACCACTGCCGAAGCACTTTTCAAATTGCTTCTTACCACTAAATAAATTTGAGAAAATTTCAGGAAGCCTTCACGGATGATTTTACTTATGAAGGAGAGGGTTTCCGAAAATTCTTGTAGGATCGTGGGAGGAATGCAAGGAGTTTTTATGAAAGATGAATCATGATCGTCTCGTATGGAATTTGAGTCGAGATTTATGAGACGCCCAACGGATGAGGTTCGGAAGAAATTAAGATAAACATTCCTGACGTATTTTATATAAACTGTCACAGAAAATGATTTCATTTATAAATTCATTTTAACGGCAAAGCGAAAAGGAATATCTCGAGTTACCGAAATCGGATTGCATTTACCACATAGAATAAAGATTCAACATCTAGAAAACTAGGTGAAGAAATAACTTTTTTAATCAAGTTTGTGTTTTAGGGTGAAATTCCATGAAGCCTAGGCTGATGTGATTGATTTTGTGTTCAAAAATGTTTTCAAATATTACAATAATGTCTTTTATAAAGGCGAGATTGAGACTAAAAAGTATCTTCTTTCAGCTAACCTGTCGTCAATGATATCAATGAAAATAAATAAATTTTTAAATACAAATAGAGAAGAAAATTTAAGAAGGATTTGTGGATGTAAAAAATCTAAGTAATATTTTAGGAAAAAAATATATCCTCAGCAGGAAAAGACCCACAAATAAATAAAACAATGAAACAATTAAATGGGCATTAGAAGTAGGAAACTAATAAAATATTACCTGAGTAATTTGAATAAACGGCAGCAATTTTTAATTGTTGGCCAACGACTTTAAATGAAGATGCCAGAAGCGAGTTATCTGAACTACTTCACTGTAGAAGTGGAAAAATTCTCTTGCCTGTCAATCCTTATCTTCCCCTTGGTGTTGAAATTCATTTTGGTGTATTAATTTAGAGAGAAATGTCGAAATTCATTTGAGGGAACGTTCGGTAGCGCTATTTACGATTAAGGAAATACTCTATTCTAATCTACGAAAAATATAAGACGATGGAAAGAAACATTTCAGACCGGATTGTATTCTTAGGTTAACTTGAAGTCAAAACTCAAACAAAAGGTATCTTTTGATTCTTACGATTTTCTACCAGTACAAGAGAATAACGCGATTGACTCAAATAAATTGAAAGTAATATATTCGTACATTTCTTGTATTTAATAAGATTCAAAATGATCGATACTACATGGCCGAATTTCGTGGAACGCCATATGAATAAAAGAGACGAATGGTATAACGCCTTCCTACCCGCATGTTTATTTACCCATATATCATCTCCTCCGATAAACATGATGGTTCGAGGATTAGAGAGATTTGTCGTCATCACATCAACAGTTGATACAACTTAGTGGGCTAATACGAGAGCAAACATTAACCGTGTTTTCGGATTCCATGGTATTGCAGTCGTATCTCACCATCAGTTTCACCGTTGATAACTCGTTTTTATGGATGGCTTCGTAGAGTAAATCGAAGCACACGCAATCCAAAATGTTAATTCAAAGGTAGTTTTATATTTTTCTCTTTGATCGAAATTTATATACAATCTTCTTTACATAAGCCTTTAATTTGTATTCCCAATTATATGCAGGAATCAACAGCATTTGTTCTTACATATGAGAAATTGTCTCCTTTAATATCCGTGGTTTCCATAATATTTACCGTGGAATTCCATTAAAGAGCGATAACACATTCAGGTTGTCACCATACAAAACACGTTCAACTTTCGTATTTCTATCCCTGACATCGGTATGGATTGTCAAAGGCGATTCTGTATTTTAACTTTCCTTTGTCTTTGACTCAAAACTGAGCTTTAAATCACATGTTCGAACTGCTTGCTCCAGTGCTTTCCGCCTTTTAGGATTTCTAAAGCATAATACCATTGATATTTTTACTGCAAAAACTATTATTAAATCATGCTGTTCTCTTGCGCGACCAATATTAGGATTGTCTATCTATTGTCTATCTAGGACTCAATAGTGCAAGCTACTCTCATTGAAGTCGTGGAAAAGAGTTCAAATACGATTCATGAAATAGATTAATTTTAAATAGACTGGTTCCTTCTTTAGAAAAGTGGACTACAATGCGGTACGTGTACAATATAACCTTGCCCCCCTCCAGGAAAGACGTGCAGTAGCCATTGTGTTCTTACGCAATATTTTAGTTGGTGTGATTGACTCAAGTGATCTTGTTTCACTCGTTAACTTCTATGTTCCACTTAGACGCTCTAGATATACCAAGCAGATTCGGAACTCTTTCGGGGGAGTTGATGTTTGTCGCTTTGAATCTGTGGCTAGAGTGATGAGAATGACGAACGAGGTCCTGAATAATGCCACAGATAGTGATTTATTTAGAGATTCTCTCGCTTCGTTAAAGCGAAAAATTTATTCAAACCAGTCTAAGTAATTTCTTAATTTAATTTTTTACTTTTGTTGTAATTTATGTCGACGTTCTGTAATTTTTTTTGTATTAGTTTGCATTCATGTATTTATTCATTCATTTTATCGCATTTAGTTGAGTACTTACGAACGATACGCGAAAATAATCGATTAGGGAAATAGAGTCATGGTGCATGCACCCCCTGCCACACGCCGAAAGGNGTATCTTTTGATTCTTACGATTTTCTACCAGTACAAGAGAATAACGCGATTGACTCAAATAAATTGAAGGTAATATATTCGTACATTTCTTGTATTTAATAAGATTCAAAATGATCTTACTATTTTCTCAACACATTCCGCCTATAATCGATACAACATGGCCGAATTTCGTGGAACGCCGTATGAATAAAAGAGACGAATGGTATAACGCCTTCCTACCCGCATGTTTTTTTACCCATATATCATCTCCTCCGATAAACATGATGGTTCGAGGATTAGAGAGATTTTTCGTCATCACATCAACAGTTGATACAACTTAGTGGGCTAATACGAGAGCAAACATTAACCGTGTTTTCGGATTCCATGGTATTGCAGTCGTATCTCACCATCAGTTTCACCGTTGATAACTCGTTTTTATGGATGGCTTCGTAGAGTAAATCGAAGCACACGCAATCCAAAATGTTAATTCAAAGGTAGTTTTATATTTTTCTCTTTGATCGAAATACAATCTTCTTTACATAAGCCTTAAATTTTTATGTATTGCTTCCCAATTATATATAGGAATCAGCAGCATTTGTTCTTACATATGAGAAATTGTCTCCTTTAATATCCGTGGTTTCCATAATATTTACCGTGGAATTCCATTAAAGAGCGATAACACATTCAGGTTGTCACCATACAAAACACGTTCAACTTTCGTATTTCTATCCCTGACATCGGTATGGATTGTCAAAGGCGATTCTGTATTTTAACTTTCCTTTGTCTTTGACTCAAAACTGAGCTTTAAATCACATGTTCGAACTGTTTGCTCCAGTGCTTTCCGCCTTTTAGGATTTCTAAAGCATAATACCATTGATATTTTTACTGCAAAAACTATTATTAAATCATGCTGTTCTCTTGCGCGACCAATATTAGGATTGTCTATCTATTGTCTATCTAGGACTCAATAGTGCAAGCTACTCTCATTGAAGTCGTTGAAAGAGTTCAAATACGATTCATGAAATAGATTAATTTAAATAGACTGGTTCCTTCTTTAGAAAAGTGGACTACATTGCGGTACGTGTACAATATAACCTTGCCCCCCTCCAGGAAAGACGTGCAGTAGCCATTGTGTTCTTACGCAATATTTTAGTTGGTGTGATTGACTCAAGTGATCTTGTTTCACTCGTTAACTTCTATGTTCCACTTAGACGCTCTAGATATACCAAGCAGATTCGGAACTCTTTCGGGGGGAGTTGATGTTTGTCGCTTTGAATCTGTGGCTAGAGTGATGAGAATGACGAACGAGGTCCTGAATAATGCCACAGATAGTGATTTATTTAGAGATTCTCTCGCTTCGTTAAAGCGAAAAATTTATTCAAACCAGTCTAAGTAATTTCTTAATTTAATTTTTTACTTTTGTTGTAATTTATGTCGACGTTCTGTAATTTTTTTTGTATTAGTTTGCATTCATGTATTTATTCATTCATTTTATCGCATTTAGTTGAGTACTTACGAACGATACGCGAAAATAATCGATTAGGGAAATAGAGTCATGGTGCATGCACCCCCTGCCACACGCCGAAAGGCGGCTTGCAGGGTAAAAACATAGACATACTTTCCTGTTTGCGGTAAATTATTATTATTATTAGCTTCTTGTACCGTCTAATCCTTTTTCTTTCGTATAATTCACAATTCTCTTCATCAAAGTAATCTCTTTTTCTGATGGTAAAATTACAAAATATCAATTTCTAATTTAGCATTTTCAATGGTTTATCAATTATTTTTCTGCATATTGTTTGATGATTTTTTTTTCTTTCGGCATGGTCACTTCTACAATTAATAAATAAAAAATACGGTGGCTGTAGTTTCTATCTAACCGTCTAACGAAACAAATTTACAATATATCGTTGCTATCAAACAAATTCATCCATACTGTAGGAATAAGGATGTTTCTGCATTACAGGTCTCAAGGAAATTCAGTCAGATATATCTGTACCGCCGAGAAAAATGGTAAGATATGAAAGAATATATTTTTTTTTCAATTTAAATTTACCGCATCAAGTAAAGTATCGTCAAAATTTTCAGTTGAGAAACAGCAGAAGTTAAGTAATCATCGACCTTAAGTGCCGTTTCTGATGCAGAATAATTTAAATTCCGCGTAAGGTATGGGTACTTCCACTGAAGAAGCAATTACTTTGTGAAACGAAGTACTTAGGTTTAAGAAAGCGCAATTTGCAAAATCTATGTAAATCACTCGAAGAACGTCCGGTCTCAAGCTAAAGCCCCAAAGGCGAAATTTGAATTCGAGACCGGTCGTAAATTTAAGATTTTATGAGTCATTTTAATTAACGAGTTTTCATTTCTCCCCTGGGTAATCGACGTTATAATAGGCATTTTTATTGAAATATTTTCTTGCCCCTATCGAGATTCTCGTTATTGCGTCCTTGAAAATGGTAAATCACGGAGATAGATTTCTTTTTATAAGCTGACTCGAGAACGATCATTAGCGTCATTTTTCCGGATGTATAGCACGGATAATCGAAAAGAGCTATTATTCATGAGCCATAAGGAATATTAATGTTTGAAAATCGTGGCAAATGACAGTTGTTTGAGATCGATTTTCATATTCTGTGGCTATTATTAAATTATTTTAATGCGGCGTAATTGAGATATTTTGCAGCATTATTTTCGAACCTTATTGATAGTAGCTTTCTGTATGCCGAAATAAGAGAAGAAATACACAATATTTGGAGGCGATGATTTCGAATGTCGATAAACTGGTATCGAAAACGTCATGTTAGAAAATGATTAATTCATAACTTCCATTTGAACCCTCAATTTACTTGAGACCTTCATCGCAGAGGCAAGAAAGATATATTGGTAATTTTCTGTAAAAATCCAATTTAATTTTATGTTCTCATGCATTTAAAATTTGTTCCTTATATCCAAGTCCACGAATGAAGTAAAATCATTCCAAACTGAGGTTATTACTTAATGCTGATTCTCTTTTCGGTTAAAAAGCTAAGCGCTGAAACGAGTTAAGACGGTTAACCGTGATTCGATGTACTAAATAATTTTGCTAAGATCTTACTCTAACATTAGTTCTTCGATAAATAAGTGTATATGCGGAATTGATGAAAGTTCAGGGAATTATCGGTAATAAGGTGGTACAACCAGTTTTTAGAGGGTAATCTTGCATGGCGCCGCACAAATCAAAATTGTCTCATGGGTTGAGAATTACGATAGAAATATTGTCTCCTAAAAAATACTAGAACAATATTTTGCTGAAGATGTTTCAACTAAGGAACTGGAGTTAACACTGACTTTCTAGACCTCCTAATCAATCATAAAATGAAATTTCATAGAAAATTTACAATCCCCCATTTATCATAACATACTATGTAGTACCTATTATATTATTATGATAATATACTACAATTGCGAATTATTTTATTCTGAATATTATAAATTTCGATAAGACAACACAGTTGAGGAATTTTTTACATGGTAATAAGGTGTGGTAAATGTAAAGTACATTAGAATCTGCCAATGTGATGAATGCGACCACCTTTCTATAGTGACCATCTGCTTAAAGTGACCAGTTTTTATCGTAACGTGCAGAAGTAATATGAATTACGTGTAATACCTTTATTTACATTGAGCATACATAAGGGGAACTATCAACTAAATATACTTCCTTTAAAGTGACCACTTTAAAATGATTATTCTTACATTCTAAATTTTTCAAAAAAGNGAAACGTCGGACCTGTTCCAAGAAACTACCCGGATGGAAACCCGAGAAAGATTCCTGCTTAAATTAAATACTTTTGCAAACAAGTTAATTTTAGAGAATTTCGCAGTTTCTTTAAATAAGGTAAATTCTCATAATACCTTTTAAACTAATCTTGCTATAAGGACGACCTCTCTTGAATGGTTCCGTGGGTGGTCACTTTAAACAGGTTTACATCAGATGTATCTTTATGACTTGATAAAAGTTTTAGTCTTCATTAAGTGATATATTAAGATACTCGTACCATTTCGTCTCCAGAAATGATGTTAAATGAAATCCATTGAAAGCTTTCACGTATTGATTAAACATTAATATCGAAATTGATTGTTAATAAACAACGATCAACGACCCACGTTGGTTAATGCAATAAAGGTAATAACAATAGGTGAACGCAAATATCCGAGATTCGAATCCGTAGCCTCGATGTTGCTAGGCTAGCACGCTAACCTCTACTCCACCGAGACCGGTTCAAAGCGTTTCATATCACAATGAGCCGCCATTTTGTCACCTGCAGAAAGAAGTCACTACTAAGAAACAACATTGGAGACTTTCCGCATCCTCGGTGCCTTCTTACAAGAAGCTGGACTGCGATTTAATTCATCGTTCCAACTTTCGAAGAAACGCGATCCCGAATTCATCTCTTTCGGGGAAGGAGAATGTTTCCCTCATTATCTTTCCTCAAACGAGAATTCCACATCGATTCCCGCACGAAAAATTTCCTCTTTATGTTAATTGTGACAGATTTTCAACTGCTCGTTCCGCCAGTTGTGCTAATTTGCAGATCTATTCCGAGTGTTCTGGGAAGGCGCGATTGAGGAAGGCGTGGGTGAGTGGGGCAGGGCACGCGATGACCCGAACTCCCCTCTCCCCTTTGGACTGCCCCGAATCGAAGGGTCTTTTCCACACAAAATATTCCACTCCTCGAATTCTCGGAACGAATTGCTCAGAATAAGCGATTTCCAACTGGGTCGACTTTTTTCCCACCAAAGTGGCTGGAAGTCGTTAAGAGAAATGCGGCATTACGCGAACCGACGTTCGGTTTTCACGAATATCGCTAGTGATGATTTCAATCGATCGATTGTTAATTCGACCGTTCGAAATGGCCGCCGGCATAAATTAAGGTGGGATATCACGCGGCGGAATCCAGGGGCAGTGCGTGCTCGTCTGGGGAAACAAAAAACATCGCGGGGCGGAACGAGAATTTTGCAAGAAGCGTTTTGTCATTCAAGAACTTGATTAAATGGCGCAATTTATGATTCCAATGGAAGGAATTCTCTCAGGGAAATTTCGGTAGAAGGTTGAGAAGAAGTACTCCGTTGAGGACAGGTCCACCTCAGAATAGCTGAGTAGTCGGGGTCTGATTGTAGGATGGTGAAATATTATTTACGACTTTCCTTAGGACATCTACAAAATAAGATGCAATTACCCCTGAGACCGAGTTTTTCCTCATAGGATCGCGGGAGAATAACTCATTTCACTCGGAAGATACACTCGAATAGCATTGGGACATGGAAATACGATTTTCAGGCCCATTGCGACATACATCTGGCGGCTCTTTCATCATTCCAAATTCATTACTATAAATTGCTTTCTTTTCCGTAAGTATTTTACTTAATTTCGAGCATTTTCCATTTGATCATGCGAAATATAAATATATATGATTTCTGATGATAAAGGCTATCCTTTTAATTGTAAAACTTACTACAGTGTTTTACAATGTACCGTATTCTCTAATACATAAGGCGCTCCCATGCATAAGACGCACCTTGATTTAGGGAAAGTTGGAATTGGGCGCCGACTCTCAACCCTTGCTTTTTTCGCCGCAACCATTATACCATATAAGACACACCCAGTTTTTAGACCCGAACTTTTTAAAGAAAAAGAGCGTGTATACATGGGAAATTGCGGTATTTTTTACGAAATGAAAAGTTTCACCGTGAAATATACGCAACTTGATAATTTTTAAGATAGAAAATGTAGGAACTGGAAGAATTACATTTTGAGGACAAAACGGAATCATTGACCCCGTGGTCAAGGGTGCATGAAGTTTTCGCATGAAATTTTTCCATTTGCGATAAGGTTTCCGATAAAAGGAAGATAAGATTATTCTCCACGATTGCTCTTTGATAGAGAATATGCAAAACCATTGGAGATCAGAATACGATAAGGTTATTATTATATATTTAATCGTTGAGCTCTAGGAAATACCTTTGGAACCTTTAGTATACGCATGATTAAACAATTCCTGAGCTGATTATATTCAACACGAGAGGTTATTGAGCCATTAACTTACAGAAAAAAGCTTAAAGATGAATTCTTCCATTCTAAGAATGTATTTATGTATATTGTATGACAAGAATATTCAGTTTCATAAAAATAAAAGTAATTTCCAGAATATGCAATCCTCTAGACGAAACCAGGTACCCACCCATGAATAATCGGAAGTACATGACATAAATGAGGGTCTGCGAGGCAACATTTCGTTGCAAATTGTGATTTATATGCCTCTATTTAAGTAACATCTCTTTGTATTTAAAGGTAAAAATCACCATCCTATAGATGGAATTGCAAGCTCATATCTTTTTAATGTGATTATAAATATACTGATGTCATTTCATCTTGCAAAGGATAGCGCATTAGAAAAATTGTCTATCGGTTAGGAATAAGGCTTACAACACTATATAATCAATTAGAAATTATTTGTAAGATAATATTTAACGACCCTACAAAATATCATAAAACCCACTATCTTCTATTGTTCTATCGAGTGCTCAGATGGCCCAAGATTGTCTCTGAATATGGTATTTATCGTTTCACTTTGTTCGAATTTGATTGAACCTATTTGGCTTCAGTGATGGCTTGAAGTTGAAGAAATTTGTGAAAAATGGAAGACCGGTTTTTTTTCGTAAAAGTTGGCCAACTTTGTCTATATTCAGAATTTATTTAAAAATAGCCATGCGAAGTTTCAAAGTCTGCACTCAAAAAAACCATTTTCTTATTTTTGACCAGTTCTTTTCGATTCTAGCCCACTGTGCGTCGTTCGCTAATTTCCGAAGGATTACATGGGGGCCTATGGAATGTATTCTGCCTTAATGATGGTACATCAAGAATATTCGATAGTTTCGAAGAATTACGTTGAGGGTGTGTAAGTACAAGCTGTAATAGATTCTACTGGGAGGACAGAGCGATTTCAAAGCGAAGATCGAGTTGAAATTTATTAAGAATATAAGGAGGTTAAGTGTACAACGAAAGAAATTTACGACCGATTTCTTCGACTTGGATAGCTGCTGATGATGATGGCAATCGTCCGTAATGATAACTTGGAGCAATCACTACGAACGAAGGGGTCATTCATACATATAAATCTATTCAAACCTAGACAACCCACAGATTCTTTCCTTGGCCTCATTTTGCGATTAGCTGGTAATAGCCATCCGTCAGTGACATTAAATGAGCTCGGAAAAGGATCATTGATTTACCCTAGTTGACTGTTCCAGATAACTGTTACCTTATTTAAGAACGAATTTCAATAGTACCGATTGTCATGTGGCTAATGCTGTAAACGATATGTACAACGTAATGGATCAACGGAAAATAATGAATTTCAGTTAGGGTAATTACAAATAGTGGCGTAACCAGGGCACAAATGGGTTTATACAAATCAGGATTATGGGAGGTAGGTTGTAATTGTTTAAATATTTACAGTTACACACGCCACTGGTGAATCGCAGAGAATATATGTAAATATAAATCTGAGTCCATATTTAATACATTTAGGGTATAAGTTTGCATGCCCCAGGAAGGTAATCAATTTTGCGTTTACTTCATGGCTCAGAACCCACCAAAAGACTAATCCTGGCTACGACCCCGAGAAAAACGGCGATGGAATTTTTCGGAAAGCTGAAACGAATGGCGCAATGAAAACCAAAATATTACTTATTTGAGGGACGTATTATTAACTATTTCCCTGTTGTCGATTAGGACTACCGTTTGTGGCGTTTAAAAGGCAAATCAATTTCTTTTATCTTACCGAGTCCGAGTTATGTATTCGTATTTAAATACTTAAAAATCTGCTATCAATTTCTAATGGAAAAATTAGTCACTCCATGAAAGCATTCCTAAGCATATTATTCTATCAGGTCGTCACTTGTTAAGTATAATAGTACATCCTTTACCTGTCTTTATTGGGTTTACAATGCAAAATTTATGATATAGTTTACCTTCCCCACATTTGCATTTTTCCTTGTTTTTCCTAGCATCCGATTCCGGATTCCTTGTTCTTGAAATTTTGAATGCGGTATGCTCATACTTGGTTTTATACCATAACCATTCAACAATTATTCAGTTAAATTCCTATAATCGTCCTCTTTCTGTCATAAATTTCCGCAGCGACATTTACGAAAGGCAAATTCTAACAGAAAGATTAACCAACAGAGCCGCAGAGATTTCCAATCTGAGCTCGTTCCTTTTTAGAGAGATAAAGTCGTTGATATAGAGATAAAAACCAGATAATAATAATAAAACGATCAGTTCTCGGATCGAAATTTGAGAAAGAGAAATGTAACTTTCTGAGGACGAGAAAATTCACAGAAAATAGAGACATGATCGATGATGTTAGGCTGAGGGGATGCAGACCTCGAGAGAATGGTCTGTGAAAGACTGACAGAAAGAGTTCTTCTCTAGTGTGACCAAACATGACATCTCAGAAGACCAAATCAAAGAAGTCGAGAAGGACCTCAAAGAGAAGAAAGTGATAGATACTGTGATACCGAAAGGAATTTCGGAGAAATTTATAGGGTTTCGAAGATGAGGTGATGAAAAATAAGAGGAGTATAGATTTTAAAAGGAAAAGAGCAGTAGCTAGAAATATTGAGAGAATATTGAGAGAGGTGGATAAGGACAGAAGCCATAAAAATTGTATTTATTATTATTTGATGCATCCATAGATCGCCATGGATTGGACAGGAGGAGAAAGAAGAGAAATACACAATTTTTCTCGAGAGAATTTTTCAGGAAAATATAAGAATAGTTAGTGAGATATCCACCGAACTATAGTAAAAAGTATTATTATTATTATTGGCACCGAGCACATAGGATGGGAAACATTCACCTATCTCGGATGCAAAGCACCAAAGGGATTATCCGAAAGCTTATCTATTACTTAACAAATACTTACAAAAGCTTATCTACTATTTACCATATTTATTACCAAAGGCTTATATATTGCTTTTTTAGTAATCATTTAAAAATCTTCTTACTACGAATAAAGTACTAATTATTGTATTTTTTGTAGTTGAACGATAATTTGATCTTCTATTCCAACTGTTTATAGATGTTTATGTACATTTTTAGGTGTTACAGCTGTTTCTGAAATTATTATTGGGACAATTGTGATAGATTTTATGTTCCAGACTATTATTAACGTCATCATAATTATTACTACGCTCTTACGGCGAGGTTAGGTCAAAATGGCATCTCTTCCCTATAACTTCTGGAGGTATGTGATGAAAATATTACAGAAATAAACCAAAGTAATTGACAAAGATTAACTTACAGTTCAACCACTACAACTATCTAGAAAAATAAATCAATACCTCAAAACAAACCGGAGAAAAAACATAGATACAAGATAATTAGTTCAAACAGTAGATTCAAACTAATAGGCAGTCTGATTGATAGATAAATAAAAACTAGATAATGCCATACATAATAACACAAATATTTGGCCTGTTGACGAAAACTCCTCAATTGGTTTATGGAGAAAAACCCACGATGTGGGAAAACACTTACTCAAGGAGGGTTAGAAAAACCCGCGAGAAAGCTTTATGAACTACTCGAAAAATGATAGTGGTCAAATGGAGAATAAAATGCAAAAGTGTCGATTAGAATTATCTGTGTCTAATTTAAATTAGAACATACGCCCTTTCTTAGCTGTTGGGATGCTTAAAAATATACTTATAATCCCATTTTCCAATAGTGTGACTATGAAGTTACATAATCTACGCGATATATCTCGATAATTTCATCCGTGGGTATAACATGATAAAATATAAAGCTAACTTCTGCATCACGTTCGCTAAATATTAGCAGAGAGGAATCCGGAAAGGTGCTACGAAAATATAGGAAGAATTTTAGATTTCCTAGTTTATCTTGATCCTCAACAAAATCATCTACGGCTTATTTACTGTAGGTAACGTAAAGCAATTTAATTTCCCCTGAGTCTCTAATTTTATGGTGAACCTAAGCGGGCACAAGGACAACTGCCGGGGAGAGTCAATGGATGCACCTTCAAATAGCTTATATTTGGTTTCCTTCATGTTTCCAATGATGATGAAGGATATAAATTTTTTGAACGAAATAACTTTCATGATATTTAATTATTTAACTCGTGAATTAAATCAAATGCTGGTTATCGGATCAGGAGTTTTCTCGGGTCTTCGTCAGGAATCTCTTTTCTATCTAATAAACGATTAATATCTACTCCAGTTCACACTCCCTATATATGTGGAGACATACGTACTTCAAGGTAGAATCTTAAAAACATCGTAGTTAATCATAGATTATCATAAATCTTTAAAGACGCCGATTATTCCCAAGGAGAAACGGGCATGAAAAACGTCTGACAGGACCAGGTCTCGAACCCGGATCTCCCACTTTCCGGGTGACAGTCGACGGGAAAGTGGGAGTTCCTGGTTCGTGTCCCGATCCTGTCAGAATATGCTGCTAAGTTAGACCTTGCCCATAAAGTCTGCCGAACGGCATTCATAATTGTTTTAACACTATAGCTCAACTGGCTAGAGCAGTCATCCGGAAAGTAGAAGATCCGGGTTCGAGTCCCAATCCATTCAGACTTTTTTCATGTCCGTTTCTCCTTGGGAATATACCTAACCGCGCACAAACAGAGCCGCGCCGTCCTATGGGTGCATCGCACCCGGGCGGCTGCATCTAAAGGTCGGCAACAGAAGCGTAGCCAACAGTTATTGTTATTACAACAAAATTATTTGTTTTTTCCTTTGTGCTGCACACGACTTATCTAGGAAAGTTTATAATGCGAAATTAAAGATTGGCATACATTTAGAGGAAAGATTTGAGGATAAGTCACTACGAGAAAGGAATATTTGGATTTAATAAAAGAACTGGAATCAATAACAGATTACCGGGTACCAAGAATAAATCATCTTCAGATTTTTTAATATATATTTTCTAGAGATTTAATCGTAGTCTTTACTAATTTGCAAATAGCTTCGCGTGTTTTTATTGACATTGAGCGGAGACTTGCTGCTAAGATAATGATACGCAAAAGCAATGTGATATATGCACCTAATGACCTTTCACTATGTCAGCAAACGGAATCTGCATAATTAATTGTTACTGATGTTTTGTGCCTAATGTAAGCGGGGGAACGAAGTTACAAAACAATGTTTTTCCAACGTCTTATTAAATAATTTTTACCTGCAAATCAAGATATGCAGGGTTTGGTATTTAATTTTTAGGGGCGACAAATTATGTTCGCACCCATTCTGCAGATAGGCTGGGAGGAGCTCTATGTGCAAAGTTACCTCTCCCCCTTTTCCTTGACGTCGATTATATTTAGTCCGATTAAGTTAGTAATAATAATTCCTCTAATGGATGGCAAACATATACAAAAAAATCCCTAACCAGAGAAAATCCGAATTTCCGGGGACAGAACCCGGTACCTAAGGTTTAGAACGCAAGCATGCTAACCACTCCGCCGTCTTCGTCTAAAATAAGTGTTATTCTTTGGCAACTCATTACGTCACTTATACAGTGGTACCTCGGTTAACGACGGTGGCCCGTTCCATGATTGTCGTTAACCAAAACCGTCGTTATCCAAGACGCGATGTTCCACAACCATATTGAATGTCAAATATAAAGATAAAACTCATTAAAATATGGTACATAAAAGGTTTTAATCATATTTGCAATAGTACAATTATCATTAATTAAATGAGTAGTCAAAATAGAACTTTTAATAGTCAATCTTCACCAGAAGGCGTTATTAACCAAAGACGGCGTCGTTAACAAAGTACGTCGTTAACTAAGGCCGTCATAAACAAAGATACCACTGTACGAACCACAAACAACCTGTAGGCCGCATGAGACAGGAGCTCCGTATTAATTTATGTTTACGTACGAGTTGTATGAGGACAGTGAGGTGCTGTGAAATCGCATGTAGATTAGAAGCAGGCGCCGTCTCTTACATCAACGACTCCAATCGTGGGATCTGTAGGTTTTCTCGTCACCGACCTCGACCGTTCATCTTCGGTTTCTGTGCGCGAGGGGTGCCTTCGTGCGTCGCGAAGATCTTCAAGAATGACGCCTTGAGGTGAGAATTGTTTACCGATCATTTGGCGGAAAGACTTGCATTATGTCACGGGATCACGCTAATCCGGGAGACTTCACGCCCCAATTCCGTCGGAATTGAAGCCTCAGCTGCCCCGACGCGAGCGAGGGGCACTGCATAACGATTTCTCGGGACCTTCACTAGTCACTCCCACGGTTAGCGTGCAATCTAATTATATCCTATATATACTAACGTCGGATTTCACCATGCATAACCGATTTTTACTCCCCACGTCGAACGAATCAAGTCGTGCAAGAATATTGGTTTCGAATTCCACCCGAATTATAGGTTGCGAGGTCTTTCAAACACGTTTCTAACGCGTCACGGTGTGGGTGTGGAGGAGGTCACGGTGATTGTGAGAAATCAAACTCGATGTGCATTTCCTACATCGCTGTTGTATATCAAAAGATGACTTATTGGGCGTTAAATGCAAAACCGACTTGTTTCTGCGAAACTGGTCCAGCGAAAGTTGCGGTTTAACCACCCACATTGAAACGTTATTTTTGTTGTAGAAGTAAGCAGTAAACACATTGTTAACAAGAATGCAGCTGTCAGTTGTAAGATTCATGTAGCTGTTTTAGTATGAATATAAAGAAGCTCATAAGGGAAATGTGCGTCTTAAAACCCAAGGATAACAGAAAGTGGGAGACCTGGGTTCGAGTCCCAGTCAAGTCGCTATTTTTCACAGGTTTATCCTTGGGTAAAGAAGCACACTTTCTATAAAAACAAAATACTCCTCTAAAATAAAAAGGTTGCCTTCATATGAATGCGATTTATAGTCAAATAATTTTTTTAAAGTTTTAATTTATGTCACAATTAATTTGAACGTACATACATAATTGTCACTCTGCTTTCGGATTAAACAAGCTAATAGCCATACTTCCATTCAAAATAGTCCTCCATTCTTGATGTTGCTGGAATTCTTTTATATTTCAGACACATATATACATATTGTTATAAGAAATTAACAGTCTTCCGGATATTCTTCTCAAAAATTCATCTTTTCCGTTGTTGAAGTGTGGACAGACTAACAGGATAGTTCATTCTCTTCATTCAGCCTAACTACTCACCGAAAGGCGGTTAGCGTGTCACATATGTATATAGGATACTCTACACATTCTCGAAAAAAGATCGTTGTCGCGCTTGAATATCTACTCTGAGATTCCAATACGTAGAATAAATATGAGAATGAAATGTGATAAGTGAATCCGTGAAGAAAAATTAGAACGAAGCACAAGGTTGAAATCTCAACTTTTCCTTCATTAGTGGAATAAATACACAGTTCCGTAGTCAACCTTGTGTTTTAGGATGATATTTCACAAATCAAGACCGATGGGATTGAAGTATGAGAAGACTGCGAATTTAAGAAACATCTATGAGAACGACACTAGATGAATAGAAGTATTTATGAAAATACCGCACCCTAAACGTCCCATTCTGATGGAGAAAGTATACGTTTAAAATAGAATAAACACAAACCAAGATGGTGCGAGGAAGATGATTTCTTTCAAGAGAAATCAGGGGTAGGGGCCCGATGATAAAAATCAACCACTTTGGTAGCAAGATTATCAGCAGCAGCGGAAAATAAAGGGAATAACACTCGCGGAAATGATTTCCTATAAGAAAGAGTAGCCATCAACGTAAAGTAATAAAAGCTAGGAAATGAGGATACAATTCATAAAAACCTGTAAATGGAAAGTTCTTCCTTATGGCTGCGAGAGATAGATAAAAACAGCCGAAAAGGGAAAGAGATTGTAAGCCGTAAAAGTGAGATTCTTTTGAAAACTGTCGATAAAAGTCGTATACCTATAGTAGCAAGCGAAATTCTTCGAAGATTATGTTAAAAAGTGTATAAATGATTAAAAAAGGGGTTTCAGCATGATATCAACGTTATTTAAAGGCAATATGCTTTGTTGAGAAAGGAACGAGAGGAAATGAACGAAGAATATATGGCAAAAGAAAGTCTTAGATGAGTTATCATTCAGAATTCACATAGGAGATAATCGGGAAATAGAAACGATTGGAAGGAGACAAGGCGGTTTGGATTATCGTTATTTGGTATATGTGATGATCATGGAAGAAATAAATATGACGATAAAGATCAAAAGAAAAGTGCTAACTCTGATCAATCGAACAAATTATTGTAGAATACATTCTCGTTAGTAATTCTTCTTGGAATGCATTGAAGTTCAGTAACCATTTTTATTTCAAGTGCACAAATAATACTCACTTGAAGGTCAAAGCAGTACTAGGAACTCAAGCATTAATTTCCCTCGAAATTCAAGATAACATTTCATTTCGTGGCGTCACTTGCATTATCTAAAACTGCAGCGTATGGAGCGTAAGAATTCATGCTTCTTATCACAACGTTTATTTGTAGTATCTTCATATAAATTTAAATCGCGGCATTTAATTAATCTTCCTATTTTTACAGCGAAAATTAAGCTCGTTAAGTAATGCAGTTCTTAGTTCGAGTTCCACGACTGTTGCACGCTGAGACCTGAGATTCCTTATCACGTTCACGTCCGCAGAAGTTTCCAGAGGAACTTAAATAGGATTTCACAAGTTAATCACGTCCTCCGCGGGAATTTGCGTCAAGATTTGAGCGTATACAAACTACTTGAGTTGGATATCAGAGAAAATACAAACTGGTAAAACACGCCACCAGCGAAGCCGACGTATTTCAAACAATCAATTAAATGCTTTTGAATCGTGAAACAAAAACAGGAGCTCCGTTTAGATTGATACAACACGCATCTCGAGTTGATAATTTGGAATGTATACACTATTATTTCACCTCGCTCTAGGTTCATTTTCTACGCAACGCTTTTTCCTCAGCGTCTTAACGAATGAACCCTTCCTTTGTATTGCCCGATATTTGTTATTATTTATTTATTTTTTCGGCGAAGTAAGGCCAAAATGGCCTCTCTTCCACCTAACCTCTGGGGATGTTACATGTATAACTACTAGTATTACATTAATAACTAAAATAATTTGCTAAAATTAACTTAAATCTACGTAGAAAAATATCTCAACAATACTTCAAACATGAGAACAGAATAATTATAAATACAGTATGTAAAACATTGCTAATATAAACTTATACATATAACTAAAAATATATACTTATAAACACACATAGATTTGGGTATGGGGAAAAAACTCCTCAACTGAAGGTTTTTGGAGAAAAACCCACGATGCGGGAAAACACCCACACAAGAAGGGGGGCGAAAAAATATTTTGTTTTTCCAAAAGATTTTTCGTGGATCCTACTAGGGTTTATTTCCTACAACATTCCATCCTCAGGACTTGATCCGCTTTCTTTCTTTATGTTAAAAACATCATTTATTTTATGCGTTAGTTTTAACGAGTGGAATAATGTTATTTATGATACGATTTCCTGTCTTTATGCGAAGTAAACATCAATACGGTAGCTAAAATAATAGATTGTATCGTATACGAAATCGGCCGCGTTTTTTATGATATTATATGCAAATTAGAAATAGGCAGCTGACGTTATGCTCGTAAATAGGTGCAGTGAACACGAATGTCTTTTTATTAATTTTTTCTTGTGACTTTTGGTGAATTTCCAAGTTATTTATGTAGAAATAAATGGTAATAACTTGTATAATCGATGTGTTCTAGATTAACTATGGAACGCTATAGAGAAGGAAAAGATACTTTGTAGTTTCCATAAGAATGTATAGGAATTATAAGAATTCTTGTGGAAACTACAAAGTAACTTTTCTTTTCGGTAATAACTAGTCTATTTCAGATATTATATTTGGATAGCGACCATTGGTTTCGAAGTTTTCAGGCACTGGATGAATGAAGTGAACAATGCGTGTGCAAACAAAGCAACGAAGATGAACAGAAAGCTCTAAATAAATGGTTGTTAATCAAATACAATCTGTGGGATAAAACAAATTATCACCATTTACTTCTATGTCGACGAATTTCTTGTTTATAGATCACACGCGGATCATGCCATCACGAACTAACAGTCGATTTTGGTCGTTTCTCTACCTTGATTACGTGCGGCGAAGCACGCTACGGGTGACATTGGTTAAACAAGGATCAAGAAAGAAGCATATTCAGAGGCAATGCTTTAAATGCTTAAAGGGCCACAAAATATTTCGGGACGAAACAAACCATTTTTGTTGAGCTACCATTCTTACGCATTTACACGGGTATTTATGAGCGGAACCTGACCAGTTTATCAATATTTTGATCAATTTTCTCCTGTTTTATGTGTGCCACCCGAGTATTGCAAACAATGGGGCGAGTGAAGTTGTGTTCCCTGCAATGTGCATGATTTACTGCGCCTCCATTAATCAACCCCGCCCGACTTCTTCTGGGCGAATTCTCTTCTTGTAGGATAATACGCAAAATAAAAAAAACCAGGAAGGTAAGTAATTTTGATTCCTGTTTCGGACCGAACGTAATACCGAGGGAAACAATCACAGGTTTTCACAGAGACGGCCTTCTCTATAAAGGGGCCTGGGTGCAAGAAACCATTTGGGGCCCTACATTATTTGTAAAATAAAAAAATATTACAAACACGAACGTATATTACTAATGCACGTTTATTTAAAGCGTGATTTTGTTTTTGCTAATACATTAATTACTTCAGAAAAGAGTACATTATTTTAGTTCCTGATCATGCTGGGGCCCCCTCAATCGCGGGGCCCCGGTGCATAGCATCCGCCGCACTCCACAGATGGCCGGCCCTGGGTTTTCGTTAAAGAATCAATCGAAAGTGAGCATACTTTAGAAAAAAAAAAGATTCTAGAACTGATGATATTTGAAGTGACGTTCACTGAACAGGAAAACCACATGGCTTTACTTCTCTCAGAACCTAACTCCGTCATAGGACTACGGATATCTTGATAACGCAATTGATTATTATCTTCTCTTGTAAAAAAATCTAATGTATTTTATTTGTGGTTAACTGCCCTCCTCACTGTCGATAGAAAAACAAACTAGATATGGTCGGTGAGGAGAGGGTTACAATTGAAGCAGTTTAACGTCGACAGAGGAAACTGGGTGGGTCAAATATTGAGAGGAGAGGGATTGCTTAACAAATTAATTGAAGATGGAATGCAAGGGAAAAAACAGGGAAAGATAAAGACAAAAAACAATAAAGACAAGTTACTAGATGACATAAAGGATGGGGTTAGTTATCAGGAAACGAAAGAAATGGCGTTGAGTAGGGAATATTAGGGAACACGAGACTACCGAAAGGTTGAAAACTTATGTACAATTTACATGTAATAACATAGACAACAGGCCAAATGGTAGTCATTATTGATGGCGAAACAAAAATATTAAAAAAACCCAGCCTGGTAGTCACCGTATTAGGGAAGGAAACCTCTTCATATCTCATCTACGTCGTGCAATCATTAACAAAATGTACAAGTTCAGTTCACAACTGTAAGCCATGTACATTATAGTTCATAGCAACCTAGTTTATGCTTACGTTATTTAATTTATGCTCATACTTTGTACCTTTGCAATGTTTCATTGTGCTCTATATGTTGAAACCTTTCAACACATAGAATTAGTGATGTATTTAGATATTCGTTCGCGTATTTTCGCTCGTTGGGGTTAAATATATGCGTAGATATCGTTACGGGAAAATGCGGATTACCTATTCCTATACCTATACATATATACCTATATATGAATATTTCCCTTAGTGTTTACGAAAGAGGATCACTCGAAATGGCTGAAGCAGCTCTTAATTAGGTTTCATGGCCAATATGAGTGAATAACCACAATGTAGAAGCTAGACAAGTAAGATTTATAAAGCAATTAATTGGAAATACAGAATTAAATAGAAAATAGGCGCAGAAAATTGCTACGGTTGATTGCGCAGAGATGTATTCACTTATTACCCGAGTATTCTCCACATTCCAGTGCTCATATATTTCATAGCTCTGATTCTCGTAAACTCGGAATCTGCCACCGATAACAATGGCTTTTATCATCTTTATGATGCTAAACAATATCTTTAGGAAAAACCTGTTTTCCAGAAGTTGCTCCATCGACTCACTCACTCCCCTCTATCAAACAAAACCTATGCACCCTCACGTTTTATCGCCCGAGGAACTGCTCTTTAAGTGTCTCCGAAGAAATACGAGCCGTAAATCGTTTCCGGTGAGAACCCAAAACAGTCAGCCAACTCCCGCCAATTTCAAACAGTTTTGAATCTCCGAAAAAACCGCGGGTGGGAGTGCTCTTTGATTATTTCTCAAGAGAGAGGCTAAAAATAGACGCGGAGATCGATCTGATGGAAGCAACTTCTAGCCTCTCCATCTACGCAGGTTTGTTCCTATGGACTTCCGATGGAATAGACAGATTTCAACGCTTCCCGGAAAAGCGATAAGGAGTGCGAGCACATTCAGATGTTACGGTTGATTTCGCGGAACGGGTACGTCTTACACTCGTATCTCGCACTTATTTCCTTTTTGATTCAGCCTTAAAAATTGCATTTTCAAGAGTCGGAATGGTGAATTAATTCTCAAGGCAAAGAAAATATTCCTCGTTTGCAAGATTTTCAACTTATTGTTCTGAGAAATTTAATCGTGTAATACGCAAAGACTCCGAATTAATGGACAAAAAGTTACTCATCAATCTCCATTAATTCATTACGGTGCTACGTATTTTTGTTGCCCCTGCGATTCATCACTACACATTCTTCGTGGCTGTAATAGTTAAAATCTCTGAAAAAATCGTCCTCTTCATATCGTCAATTGCTTCTGAATAGGCATAAATACACATGTATTCTTATGGGAAAGTGCAGGAATTCAGAATCAACAATCGCATTGGTCGTCTGGGGGACGGGTTGTTTACAACATTAAAATTTCACAAAATAGTCGTATATTTTATCTAAATCCTCGCAACTTCGAATCGAAAGCGATATTCCACGACAATAATAAGAATCTGCATTCAATTTCCCTTCTTATGGTACTTATTTCGATTTCATACGACTATTCCTTCTTATATAATTTAGCAAAAGAAATAAAGTCTGTAACCGATAAAATTGAACTTTACTTGTATTTCTTATGGAAATCTCTCTGAACGATTTTGGTTCAAACCCAGAAACGTTATCGAATAAAAAGGTGACGTCCTTCCGGGTCTCAAAGAACACGTATGCAAAGTTCGCAAATCGGAGAAAAGGTAATGACTCCAATCTCAGACAAACATACAAACGAACCCACAAACCCACAGAATTTCTGCTTTACATATATAGATAGATTAATAATAATGATAATAATATCGTTTTTTATTAATGAGACGTATTTTAGTAGACGTTTACCATTCTTATAACAAATCCTTTACGGAAACACAACACATTAACAACCATGCCCTGACCAGGATTCGAACCCTGGACCTCAGCATGCTAAACACTACGCCATCGAGGCCGGCTTTTTTTATAGGACAGTGAGAAAATATTTTTTCCTTCGTAGCCATTGTTATAGTAAAACATCGAATGTAGTACATTACCTTTTTGGTTAATTTAATAACTAACGACTTTAATCTGGCGGGTCTGTGACCAAAGGAATAAGTAAAACCCACTATTTTAATTTATTTAATCAAAAGTGCGAAATATTAAATTATTAATTATAATTAAAGATCTAGGTTATCCGTGGAAAAGTATAAAAGGCACTGAAAAGCACCCAAGACGGTGGAAGAAGGTGAAGAACCTGTGGAAACCCAATAAACCGCAAAAATATTTTGAAAGATATCCACACATAAGTAAAGAACCGTAGGATTTGAGTTTTCTCATGTTACACATTTCAAGGAAACCTTCCTATTTTTATCGCCGAACATTTATACGTACAAGTTAGGAATCGATCCAAAATTGAAATTTAAAGAGAGGGATTACAAAAATCCTAGGATGTTTCTTATAATTTCACATCATCAATAACTTACCTATCATTATTACTTTTAAGACAACTTAAGAAATGCATATTTTTATAGGGTACGGAAAACTCAAGGGAGTGAAATTCGGTATTAAATTTAAAGAAACAAGGCTACCCTTAGATTATTTTTACCGTAGAATGTTTGACGAATTCTGGACTCTATTTAACCCGTGGTTCTTTGCTTTGCGACAGAAAGAAGAGTTAAAATAGCATTTTAGATGAAAACATATAATCTGTCGAAGCAACTCAAACAAACGTCTATTTCCCTTCCCAGAATATATTTGTAACACTTAAGTTATGAAATAACTGAAATACAAAACTTCTATGCTCCGCATTATATTGTACGAGTATTCTTAAAATGGTCTTTAACTAACATTCACTTTAGAGACAGGTATGGTTTTTTTTAGATCTTAAGTGAAAATTATAGTCAATCTCCTGTAAATATGGTGGATTAATGAGGATGATGTTAACTATAATCTTCACTTTAGCTCTAACAAACCTTTGTAATACCTGGCCCTAAAGTGAGCATTAGTATAATTCCGCTTTAAATATACATTACAATATTGGGCCTTAGTGTCAATACGGCCATCATTCTCCCCGTGTTAGTAAGATGACGGCGTTTATGGGTTAACCAGCACTCGATTAAGGGCGTTTCCGATGAAGTTGGCGAAGTAGTCAGAAGATGGTAAAGTTTCAGAATCGGAAATTAAATCCTTAGCACTTCCGCAGAAGCTGGCATTTTATTGACACCCGACATGGGTGCATTGCGGGTATATTTGCCATGAGGAAATAACGTTTCCTCATTCCTATTTTGACACCCGAGACGGGCATCACTTTCTGATGCAAAACGAACATCATCTCCGAAGTTCTGACCTAGATACTCCCTCAACTTGACGTTTAACCCCAAAACGGCTCTCAGTTCTTTCCTGTTAGACGGTTAGAGCAACAAATTCCCGAAAAAATTCGTTCAGATGGAAACGATAAAGTTAGGGAGTCTTTTTTTAACTCCGAAAATATCTCGTTCCATTGAAATCATAAAGTTGCGACGAGACAAAAGGGGTTAAGCCATCAACCCAAATTCGGAGCTCTTTTTTTCGGCGGGCCGAAATGGAGAGGGTGGTGGGGTGAGAGTAATGTAAGTTGAGCTGGAAAAGAGGGGTGAGGCGAAGGTGGACGCAAAGGAGTTTTGAAAGGTCAAGGGGCGATTGAGGTTCATTGGGTCACGGGGTCAGGGGGAAATGACTCATCCTGTAAACAAATTTGTATCTTTCTGGAAGATAAGCATCAAAAAGGCCAATATCCGGCATTAACCAAACTTGGCCCATACTGCTTGATGGAGCATTTACCGTCAATTTCAGGTGTAAAATGAGGATGAATATATTTTCGAGAAAATATCTCTTCTAGGAAATTCGGAGTTCGCCAAATCCGCCTGTTATCCACTAAACCCTTTGCGTAGAGTTGTACCGGTCAAACTAATAGGAATGTTTTTCAGGGTATGAGCAAAATCTACTTTTACCAGATGAAAATAAATGAATTATACGAAATGTTTTATGTGTATCTCACATCCTTTATAGAACTAACTCTGAGATGAGATACATTTCGTTCAATTGCTCAACTTATTTTTCTACAAAGTCGGTTAATTTATTAAATATTATGTTACAAAACAGCACTTAGTCCTCAATATAGTGCTGTATTATGGACTTACTCTAGTTTTGTAGCACAACCTTTTTTCACTGATTTTTCACCCGAACTCTGGTGATATTTTCCCCTGCCGCCTACCTGCAACCCTTCAGCATCGAATCCGACACTGCTTTCTACAGAGACATCTACATAAATACCCTGCAAGCCGTCTTTCGGCGTGTGGCAGGGGGTGTAAACACACAGATATATCCTACATGTATAGTAGTAGTAGTAGTATTAAAAGTTCTTCGACCGCTTAAGTCATTTCGCAGGTAGGCCCCTCCGGAAATCGAACCCGGCACCGCTTTTATTGAAGTCGAACGCATTGTCCACTTGGCTATTCGGGAGCCCGAGATATAGTAGTATGTATATGTGTGTAAACACAAAGCGCCCGAGTTACCTCTTTAGTTTATTGTTGTCGCGTATCGTTCGCGGAAAGAGTCCCTTAAGGCCAATGGATACAACGCCTGAATATCCGTTTGCAGGCTGTTGGCAATAACATCGCCATGATTGCATGCATATAGATAAAATATTTCTGTTTTCGCCATTCGATGCTTAAAAGATGTTGCTACACTTGCATACATTCCTTGTTAGGTTCATGCAAACCATAATGGAGAAATAAATTAGAGAACATACATAAAAATCTATCCCTTTCGTTGTAGTGGTACTCGGCAATAAGAAGTGATACGAAAATCTTCTGGGACATAATTTTAGCTTAATCCTTTATCTTCGAATCCAGGTACTTTGCAAGTACGTAAGATTCACACAATTTCCGTAATCGTGTAATTTGAGCAACATGTCCAGCGCATTTCGCAGCAAATAGATTGAAAGAGCTTCAGCCTACTTAGGTTCAAAGCCACCACTCCACCACTTCCCTTCTTCCTCTCCTCACACACGACCATCATAACGGAAGAAAGGGATAAAGAGGAAATTATCTTTTTTGACGATCTTTTTTAACGGCTAGTTGAAACGATATCCAATCTCCTTAAACGACTTTTCCTCGCATATATTTCTCTCATTTTATGCTCGTTGTTGGATTGGCCAAAATAGCAGAAGGGGGGCGAATAGCACCGATTACGTCTTCCGCATATGTATTGTCTGAATTTATCGAAAAACTCAGCTCAGCTTCTAATCTCCTTTAATTAAAAGATTCCCAATTTGTGTCTGAGAGCATTGGCATTACACTTGCTTTTTTATCATTGTATTACTTTAAACAAATCGTATCTGCACTTTCTCGAGTTTGCGGGTACACAATCCATCAGCTGGATCTCAAATACTCTCCGCGCATTCCAAATGGAGCCTGATCAAGGTGAAGTAACTTCGCTCTGTCACCTATTCATCGCATCTATCAACAATTCACTATATAAATCGAGATTTTGATTTACCGCTGATTTTTCAGATATGTGTGCTCCAGTTTATGTTATTTCTAAGAGAGATTCCGAGATATTCAACTGAGTCGTCTACATTGATACAAACTGACGCCTTAGTAACTTTTTCAAGCGTTAGCCCTTCTTTCTATAACTCAATAAATCAACAGAATAGATGAATATAGACAGGTGACGAATTGGTGCGGTTTAAAGACATTTATCTTTAATACCTATGTTAAGTCAGTATATTTTCCAGTACTTCTGTTATTCAGAGATGTATTTAGGTACAATTCGTAAACTGTTTTCATTTTCATGTGGAAACCGTACTGTGAATTTGGTTGTGGAGGTAAATTATATGTTTTCCTTAGTTTGGAAACTATTAAAGAAGTTAGGCTGCTTAAGCTTTCTTTGATCGTAAATTTATATTTCATTCGCCGAGCTGTCAGTAGAATAGCAAAATGTTTTTTCAACGTTTACCTAACTTGTTTCCCGAAGTGCAGAGAGAGGAGACAAACTTTAGTGAACCATCTTTTGAGACTGAAGTCATTTCGTGGAACAGAAATATCGATGAACTTTCTGTTTTCAAACCAAAACAAATAAGCTGCAAGGCGAAAGCGATAAAATACGTACGCACGTAACGTTTTCCTGCAGTCATGGCAACACTTAAATGTTTCCGAGAATTCCCTTTGGTATTTCCTGTCGTGTGATAAACCAGGAAGAAGAGACTTATCAGCAATAATTAATTATTAGATCGCGTCCTCTATCTATGGTGGCTTACGAAACAGACGGCGACAGGTAAGTTCGTGGAAGACGGGTTAGGTGGCATATCCTTTATTACGAATAAGCGAAATGAATAAATAACCGCCATTTTTGTTACATTATTATAAAAAATCTTATTCCAGCTCGCAAATTAACGGGAACTAATGCTGAACGGAAATAGATAAATAAGAAATGTATATAATGTAATGGATATAGCAAAATATATTTATATATAGAATGGAAATAACAAGTTGGACCGATAGAGAAACAAACGGAGACACTAGAGATGGTCGGGGAGAGTTTTAATCAAAGTAATTCAACGTCGACAGAGGAAATGGGTGGGTCAAATATTGAGAGGAGAGGGATTGCTTAGCAAATTAATCAAACGTGAAATGCAAGCGAAAATACAGAGGAGAAGATAAAGACAAAAGTTGTTAGATGACGTAATGGGTGGGGTTAGTTACCAAGAAACGAAAGAAATGGCGTTTATTACTAGATAATATACTAGAATGATTTTTTGGGAATCTCTCTTTCAAATGGTTTTCGCATAGATTTAAAACTGACGGTTGATATCGTAAGGGTTATTCTAATACGTTATTCGATAAATTTAAACATTAAAAAGTATTCCCAAGGAGAAACGGACACGACAAAAAGTCTCGGGACTGGGACTCGAACCCGGGTCTCCCAATTTCCGGTTGGTTGCTCTATCCATTGAGCTATCCCACCACAACAAGTTCATCTCCGTTTCTCCTTGGGAATTTTCCTAGGTGCACGCCTTATCGTGCCAAGTCACCTAAACCCTTTTCCTTGTCGATTAAAAAGCATGACAAATACTACTTGTATAATGATAGTTGTGTTTACTTAGTCTCTTATAACCCTCTTCAGATAGAATCAAAACATCCTTCACCTTCAGCGCCACCTTTATATTTAGTTGGCAGTTCACCTTACGGAACGCATTCGAGTTAATGATGGTCTAATCTTGGATCCGCTGCTGATATTACCGCATTACAACACGGTGCGGGGAACTGTTATAGATCGGACAAGGTTAACACACTACAGGCAACAACTTGGAACGTGAATCGTGAATTGGATCGGTGTTTATGCCAATGGATGACTGGCGTAAATATTGACTTGAAGACTTGGTTTGACGTGTGCATCCACGTATTAGAATGTATAGACGATAGGAAAATTTATTATGCATTCAAAATATTACCTTTCCTTTTAAATTAGTGTTGGAAATCAGCATTCATGCATTTGAATAGAAAAGACGTGCCCTCTATTGAAAATTTAGGCCATGACTAGATCACCTGCGGCATTAAGTTTCTAATTCAGTTGGGTTCGTATCTTCAAGGAATTCGTAGCTCTTTGGTCTTGAATGCTATAAGATATTAATGAAGTTCCACCAGATTTCCCTTGAGACTATTAATTATTTAAGTCTTGAGTTACAACATATATTATAATTTGCACCATCAATACAGGAAAAAAATATTAATATTAAATATAATTTAATTACAATTTTTTGCGTTATTATCTCAATTACCTTTTTAAGGAAATGTCTTAATTACCTTATTAAAGAAACAAATTAATCCCCCGTATTTTTACAGTATTGAAGTGCAAGAGCATATCTTAAATTGCGCCAAGGGGGTGGAGGCAATACCATATGTATCTATCTTAAGAGAAAATCAACATATCTACCCTAATTTTCACCAGTTAACAATCAAAATACAATATTATTTTGAAAGATACAATAGATGCTAATTTATCGTATAGTCGTTTTGTTATAGATCTGAAGTGTGAGCTCGCAAGAAATTTACGCTCAATGCAAAACCATCAGGGGGAACGATATGAAAATAAGCACGTTGCACTCCCAATATCGAATATGTTCTTTACTTTATAAAATGCGTAAAACTCGGTGTTATCATAGATAACTAAAATACACATATTTTTCGACGATGATAAAGAAAGCAGTAGCACAGCACACACCCCAACCACAACGGTGTAAAATGTGTACTAATGACACGTTAAAAACTCCTAAAAGCTGTAAAAACCAGTGGAGGAAGAACTCCGTCCCAGTGTAAAAACCTAATACGTGATTAGGTTTCGTCACATTGCTTAATGATAAAGAAAGATGACAAATACACGAGGATATACAAGTGGCTGAATACAATTTTTGTTGTGAAAATAGATTTGCCCCAATCTAAGCATATTTAAAATCGTAACTAGCTATACTAAGCAGGTAGGATTTCTACCGTAAACTTCTAACAAAAGTGCGTGTTAGAAGCCGAGAAATAAGGAACTTTTTTTAAAGGTACTAATCCTAATGCGATCATTATGGTTACCCAACACACCATGTAAGTGAAAATGCATGCTATCCTCAAAATCTCCTCGTATAGGAAACCGCGTATTAAATTAAATAATTGTGACGAAAATCAATGATAGGAAATGAGTGAGAAACTGATAGTTCTTCTGAATTCTGACGACCGATTTAGAATTCTCAAAGTCATCAGCAGGCGCTTTGTTTTTAATTGTAACTCTTCTTTATCGCATAAATGATAGAGCATAAATTTGTGTTTTGCCACCTTAGGCCACATAAAGCAGCAGCTTAATGTTTTGCGTTATTATACCACTTGTCTTCAGACTACAATACTGTAAACGAAAATTATACGAGTAACATTTCCCCTCCTGAAATGAGAATGATTTGCACAAAACTTATTTTAATACTTTATGGTCGCTTTCACATAAGTTTGTCACTCCAATGTTACCGGTGCCTGTGGTTATTGCCTCGCCTCATTAACTATTGACTCGGCCATCAGCAAGGATAACTATGAACATTAATGACACTCATTTGGCGATAGAAAGTGATAGGTTTGTACTTACCACCGGTCAATTGGTGAATGCCCATCTTGACTTGGGAAAAGTTCCCCACTCCTATTTCGCCCTTGATCCTGTAGAGGCCCACTCTCCTGCCCAGGGCCACCTCCGACCGCCAGCGCTCGTCATGTTGGAGGCTCCACTGGAGGCGCTCCAGAGGAGAGGACCCCTTGGACCATCCTCCGTGGACCCCAAGGCCTTTCTTTTCCTCCGTTACGGCTGCAAAAGCAAATCTCCAATTAAAAATATAAACTTGAATGAGAAATACTAAAACATCGCTATGGAAATCGTAATGAGGGTTTGATTTCCAGAGGATATCAAATTATCTTCTGCAGGTTTGTCATCAGGTCAAATTAATTTATTTTGGGAATAAAGTGGATTCTCAGTCAAAGTTTACTCGCGGAATTAATGTATATCGCAGAAGAATATTAAAAGAAAAATGTTATGAATAGCTTTTCGTAGCGATTACATGTTAAATGTTAGCGATATATTCTATGTTCATAGACGGAGTAGGAAGATACAAGTAAAATGGTGAATTTGTTCATAATTTTTAGTATAGCAAGAGAACAACAGAATAATGAAAGTAAGAAAGATGTGCAAAAGAAAAAGATATTTTTTTCATTCCAAAAATGATTGCGGTACTACTCCGCCATTTTTCTGTTAGATGGGGCTACTGGATAAGGTAATGAACATTTGGTTTTAATACATAAAAAATATTGAACGTTAAACGTAACGTTTAAACGCAAAACACCTTGGTATAACTTAACTCATTCAGTTGAGGTATAATTTGAGATGACTTGCAGTTTAACGAAGGTCACCAAAGAACAATCATTCAGTTAATTTTCTTTCCTCTCCTGTAACTGTCATAATATCATAATTCTGTTGTTAATGTTAAAGCGGTATAATTTTGATAACCTGCGTATATTACGAGTATATACATTCAGTCGTCAAAGACCCTTTCTGTCTGTTAAATATTCAGCCTAAAGGTCGGTTAGGACCTCTTCCCATCTACTATCAGCTACGAATAGCTAGGAGAGGGAAATAAGGCTTACTAGGCAAGATGAGGAGTGAGGTAGTTTGCCCTTTGTTTCCTCACTGAAACAGAATGCTATAGGCAGAACAAGCCCACATTAATGAAGCATAATGAAGTAACACATTTCGTAACGTTTGATAAGGAGAATCTTTAATGAAAACTATTATTCAGCAATTCATACCTCAGCATCTTTCATATCACATTCATGAACAAAACTGATGTGAGACAAAGGCATATAAAAGATACATTTTTCTCCATCCCGTACCAAAAGACAAATGATAAATATTTAATTCATCAAGATATGGTAGCAGGAACATTATAGGATGAGGACTCGAAATATATTTTAACATTTGTGAACGAAGTAATTATTAACAGTATTGTAAAACACATGTTGATACTATACTTCGTGCAAAGATTATTACATTGAGAACTTCAATAGAAACATTAAACGAATCAAAATTTTAAGCTGTTTTATGTTTTGACCCGAAATTTTCTCTTTCTCGAGAACGTAACTCTGCAGAAATATATCTTTCTCCATAAGTATTGTTCACAAAATGTGATGTAAAAGAAGAACTAATCGGGTAATTACCGCAAAGTGTATGTGTCTAGGAAAACGCCAACACGAAATCAAAACTAGCGAATCTCGTCTCCCTTTGGAAGCCTTATCTACATGAGGTTTGCTATGTTTGTCTGCAAATGCCATCCAAAACAATACGGTGTTTGCTAAATTTCTATTCGTGTTGTTGACTTTCAGCCCCCTTTCTACCGTTTTATCCAATACGCGTCATTACAGTGGAATAGTTTCCTTCTAATCCATAGAAAGATAAATGAAAGCTCATCTTCGTTAAGGATTCTCCGTCTCTCTTAACTCAATCCTACAAGTTGCTCCAAGTATTCAAGGCCGCTCTAGTATTTTTCAATGTCTCGGCCTCATTTTTCGCCAACTAGAGTTCTCTAAAAATGCATAGCATTCAATCCACGCTTAGCCGTTGTTTTATTTCTGCGCTTGTCAACGGCCCTTTGTCTCCTTTAACCTTACTGTTTACTTGGCATCTTTGGTACCTGTTTTGTCTTGTCTGCATGCTCCTTCGTTAGCCTATCTCAGCAATGCTCATATCCGAACTACCCCGTCTCGCCCCAGATGTCTGCTAGTTATGCAAACTCTACATCCATGTTTTACTGGCAAGTGTGAGTACATTCGATGTACCCTGTTCACTCATTTTTTATTAAAGGAAATGGGAATGCCTTACTCAATTAATGTGTGGCTGAAAAACCACGCACTTTGTTGTGAGAAGGGAAAAATGGAGAAATGGTATTAGCGGACATCTAGTAAGGAGTTTGTTAGTTACATACCTTTACCAGCTGGAAAGTGTCCTTATTTACGTTTAAATACGTATCATAGTAAATATGGCTTATTAATTTGGACACGCTTCATCACTGATGATGTGGTAAAAGTAGATTGTTGGTTTGAGCAATTGCGACGCTTGGAATCACGGTTTTTTAACTGTTTTAGGTTAAAAAACGTCTAACGGAAACACTTGGAGAGTGAGGACTCAATTTCTTTGGTTTCCATAGAATCCCAGCAATGTTTACAATCTTTGACTACACTGTGCCTTCTTCCCTGCGGACTTCCCTCTCGCAGCGTATTTAGGGAAGAATTGACCCTTCAACTGTTCCCTACTATTATAAGCGATTTTTCATGTGAAGCAATAAAGGTTTCTGTAAGCCTTTACCTGACAATATGAGATTTAATATTATGGCATTCGTGTAATATATTGGACCACAGCCCAAATCATGCTAAAGTCAACTTGTACTTTTTTCTCTTGGGCGGAAAGAATTACATTGCATTAAAATATAATGCTGCCGAGGGAGTTGCACAATCATACTTTAACGTTCTTTGTAAAGATAATTGTACTTTTGAGTTATTTCTAAAAGCAAGCGAGTAAAATATAATGATCAAACTGCCTTTCCTATCTATAGAAGCTGATTGTTGTCCAATTATAAATTTCATACAAACTGAGATTATGAAACGTGTTTATTTGGTTATATAATATCGGTTTAATGCCAATACAATGTAAATAATTTAAATATGGATCCTTTATTTTTCCATGCTATTTCTCTATTAAATATCGTTATATAGCATTGTGGACCGCAAACAATCTTTAAACTGCTTAGGAAGTGGAAATCAAAGTTATTTCTCTTCTCAAGCAAAGAAATGAACAACGTTTGATAAATTATGTGAATCCAAATAAATTTTCGCACATATGACGAGTGCATGTTCAAAGTAATCGCCTTTAATGGCAAAAGGAAAAATATCTTCGAAGGGGTTAGGGAAAAAATCCTTGGGAATACAAATCGGCACATCACGGAGTCAGCCCAGACATGCAGGTCGCGGTAGACCAATCGAAACTTGGATCGATCGATATGAATAAACATTCGAAATCGATTCGTGTAGCCTTTCACGAAGAACGAATAGTGCACGCGTTCGATTGAACCAAAATAGAGACTTCACACAGTGGCATTACGTGATGAAACGGACGCGAGATTCAATAAATAGAGGACGGATATGGAATGAAGGACGCGGGAGGATTTGTATGTCTCGAACACATAATCCCAAGTATGTGCCACATCTCGTCCCCCCGGTGATCTTCCCATAAAGAGCTTTATTCCAATAGGCAGAGATTACACCGTACTCATAACCGGAAAGGAATATGTCGATAGACATAACGGTAGGTTTCCCATGACGAAAATGGTAGGGCTGCACGACTCCACGTGCTCGGTTGAATCCCGGTTATTCGATAGGATTGGGAGGGAAAGTTCCCACGTCGGGGATATCCCGGAAAGCCTTAAAAGAACGAGGAAAAACTTCCAATGTCGCGGATATTATTTAATACAAAAGATTTCTGCCCGCGGGCACATTGGACTGCAACAACAGGACTTTCATGATTCCTGGTCAGGGCATCGAACCAAAAATCGAAACCGAAAAAAAAAAACTACATGAGTAAATATGGCTTACACCAAACAATTACCAGGTTTTATTCTAAAATTTATTGTAATAAAATCTAAATGAAAAAGTTAAAGATGATGATATAAAGTTTCATAAGTATATCATATTACAATGATTTATTGAAATTTATTAATGAAAATTAACGGTTCCAACCGGTTCGACGTTAGCACGAGCAAAACCGGAACCGATGTTTGTTTTATCGTTGAACCAGCGGAAACTGGAACGGAAAATAATAATGCCCTGTTCTTGGTTTACTAATGGCCCGAATATTTCATAATTATATTTCCTCAACAAATTTCCTTTCCTGAAAAACCGTTTTACGCTCTTCATTTAGGTAAGCGAATTGTTATTTAAGAGAATGTAATTTTGAATTCGGCTCGCCAGAAGTATAAGCTACTGCGTGACTCAGATTTCTGCTTCAGTATCTTAATGAATAATTTTCATTTATATTAAGGAAACATGAAAATTGTACTTTCAATACACTTTTTCTCTCAGTCTCAGTCAGAATCAACGTGGCTGTGACAGCATGAAAGTTGCTGAGGTGTGAGAGACGCTGTATAAGCTAAATTTATCTTGACCACTCTTTATTGAAGACCATGAAGTGCCTTTTATAGGATCGTCGCACTACTCTCAAGTGTATGTTTTCCACTAAGCGTTTTGGCTCAATTTGGAGAACTATTTAAAATTGTACCACTCCCCAATGTTTCTATTAACCCTTCCTAAAGCTTTCCGGTGGAGGAAAGCTTTGACGATCCAGCCTGTCTTCGGGATGGTGATCCTAAGGACAAGTGGCTATCAGAATGTGCAAAAAGTTTAATAACCCGTTCTTGAACATGTATTTTTCCTCGTGACGAAAATTGCTTACTAAAATAATATTGCTTTACATTTCCGTACAATTTTTGATTGTTTGACTTGATTTTCTTCTACGTTCATGGTAACAGAATAAGCTAATTACAACCGTATAATATTTACATAGGAGAGATATATATACTTACAAAGGGCGAACAAAAAACCGCTTCACGACCAAAAGATCAAGTTGAAATTTTCTTGTTCCTAAAACTGTTGTGGTTGTTTATGTTTGATTATCTCGTTGTCAAGAAACGGTGTTATAACCTATAATTTATTATTCCCCAATGCATCTAAAAACAACCACCTATTGACAATTACGAGTATAGCTAGGGACATCAACCTTTACATTGGACCAACACATACAATCAACCCCTAACATGTTAGGTGGGACTAGGAACTCTTGGCCAGTAGTTGTCATGGTAACCATTCCACCACCGAAATCAACAAATTATTCATTATTAAAACTAATCTAATTAAGTACCTCACAAATGTTTCTCAAAAACTGAAATGGAATTCAAGGGCGCCTGCGGACTTATTGACTGAATATTCCATTCACCGTATCTACGGGCAACCCCCTGAACTGATTTATTGCTTCTTCACAAGGTTGCGCCACAAGCACGTGCACAGCCGAAGCTACGCAATAACGAATCTCCGTAATATCAATACTTTGAAGGCCTCGGCACATTAGATGTCTTTAGGGTCCGATTTAGTAACAAAATGAAAGAGAAGATGTTTTTGAGTGGTACCTTGGTAACCTTGGGTATTGACGAAAACAGGTTACTGAACCGTTGTTACGAGACCAGGTACAATTGCGGAACCAAGGATTGTATAGAGAAAATCAGTGACAGAATTTGAATCAACATTTATTTAGAATTCTATGTTCATCGAGAATGAGGAACAGTGGGTATTGCACCAACTCGATTTTCAAAATTGCACGTATAAATGCGTTTCGAATGACATGAGTACATATGATATTCCTACGAATAAATTTTATTTATTTCGATGGAGGGTTCACTTTAAAGCGTTCGCCCATCTCTATAGGCTGATAAGATTCCTCGTAAATAACCAGGGGAATAAACGCTAGAAGTAGATGGCTGATAATTTTATTTTTTAGGAACTATTTGCAACGGCGGACAGGAAATGGAACAATGCATACAGCCCCTACCACATGCCAAAAGGCGGCTATCAGGGCACTTACATGGATTTTTATTTACTAAGGAAATCCATTTAATTCAACAATGGGAAACATTTCCGCAATGGAAAAGAGGAATGTATAACCTTAATAATCTCTATGTAATTAGGATATCAGTGTTCCACAATTCCTTCGAATGAAAACATTTATTGTATATGTGCCTGGAATGTTTGATCAAATGGAAACGATGATTGCTCAAAAACATTACGAGGAAAGAGTCATGTGGTCAATGCTCCTGTAATATCCTTTCCCAAACAAGTCCAAACAGCTAGGTAACTTATCGTTCAGGAAATGGAATTTTCTTAAAATATATAGTCGTAACACCACGCGGAGGAATACAAATAAACTCTAAAAGACATGGTAAAAGGGGGGAGCAGTTTGGTCGTTAACTGTAAGAAAAAACGTCAACCAAACAAACTACGAGAAGACTATCATGAAAGATATGACTACAAAAAAGCAGTAGAAGGAAAACCGCCGAACAAGCCGAAAGTTACACAGTTCTATTGGATTAAGAGAAAAAATAATGAATAGCCGTGGCCTATTGGGATGAAGTAATTCATTCCATGTCCGTGACTGAGTCGCAATTCCATACATTTCTGAGAAGAAGTCCTTCTCGTTAAGTGAGGATTGCGATCGAGAAGCTCTCGTTGAAGATAATGGCAACGAGGAAAAAGCCCAGACACTCATCCAATCGAAATGCCTCCCGACTAAGTTAATCATTCCAAGGTTCGATTGTTGCCGTCGCGTGTTTTTCCTCACGATTTCATTACTCACGAGATTTACCTTTCGTGTTCCCATTGTCGGCTTCTTTAGCTTCCTCGCCCACCTCCACCGCATTGTTGTCCGCATCAAGATTCGAACCGCGGGCGTCAGGGCCGGTGGTCCTTCCTTCTCGAGCAGTCTCTGGATGGCCGGCAGCCATCTTCTTTTTGTGCGTAATGATGAAGACCTGGTCACCTCGCCACGTGCTACGGATAAAGGAGTATAATTAGGGGGAAAGTTGCGAAGATCAAGATTCTTCAATTAATAACAGACAAGAAGAAATTGCGAAAGGTTCGTGTAACGTTTCATTTAGCATTCTTCTCAAATTCTTGTAGGTTTTCTAATCTGAGGCCGTTACCTCTGTGAGAGGCCTTAAATAAAGGCTTTTCCTAAAGCTTTCATTAAAAAAAAAGACGTGGTCTGTTCTTATACGTTAGGATTACCCTAAGTCTCTACTTGAACTTTTTCAAGTTATCCCGGCATGACGGAATACATATATGGGCTTTCTAGTTTTCGATAGGTTAATGTGCTCTAATATTCTCTTCCCAACACCATTTCTTTCGTTTCCTGGCAATTTACCCCACCCTATTTGTCATCCATAGCAACTTTTGTCTTTCCTTTCCCCTCTGATTTTTTCCATGTATTCTACCCTCAATTACATTCTTTAGAATTCCTCTCCTCTCAATATTTGACGCACCCATAAGAAAGGAATAACTCCCTGAAAGAATATAATGGAAGATGCGAAATTTTCTACGAGAAAAGTCTTTTAAACGCAAACTTTCAAAAAATTTGCGACGCTGCGCTAACTTAAAGTGTTTGTTAAAGAATGTGAAATTAACTCTTCCAATTTTTTCAGTAAAATTCCGCTTTTCAAATGCTTCATGTTTTGTTAATCCCTGGTTTCTCGTCACAAGAATATGGGGACCCTACCTGTACTACCAGTAGTTTTTATTACGCACATTTAAAAAATGCTAGAAATTTCCTATTGCCGGTCTATTTCAATGAAGAATATGAGATTTGAGGTTCGAGGGAGATTTGAACTAACACGACAGTAAACGGCGAATTTCAATTCAAATGTCTGATGTAATATTATTATCTGATTATCTTCTGCTTTCTTTCTTATCTCTCCCTTGCAAAATAATTTTAAACTGTTAATTAGAAGTGTTTGATACTACGAGGCTCGTACTTGTCCAAAGAAAGATAAATGAAAATGATCTTAAGGATAAACAGAAGTGAAAAAATAGCGACATAACTGGGATTCCCTATGAAGTGGCATGTAGTTCAGTGGCTAGAATACCTGCCCGAAAAGTGGGATTATTCAGTTAATTTTCCTTCCTCTCCTGCAACTGTCATAGTATCATAATTCTGTTGTTATTGTTAAAGCGGTATTATTTTGATAACCAGCGTATATTACAAGTATATACATTCAGACGTCAAAGTCCCTTTCTGTCTGTAAAATATTCAGCCCAAAGGTCGGCTGGGACCTCTTCCCATCTACCATCAGCTACGAATAGCTAGGAGAGGGAAATAAGGCTTACTAGGCAAGATGAGGAGTGAGGTAGTTTGCCCTTTGTTTCCTCACTGAAACAGAATGCTATAGGCAGAACAAGCCCACATTAATGAAGCATAATGAAGTAACACATTTCGTAACGTTTGATAAGGAGAATCTTTAATGAAAACTATTATTCAGCAATTCATACCTCAGCATCTTTCATATCACATTCATGAACAAAACTGATGTGAGACAAAGGCATATAAAAGATACATTTTTCTCCATCCCGTACCAAAAGACAAATGATAAATATTTAATTCATCAAGATATGGTAGCAGGAACATTATAGGATGAGGACTCGAAATATATTTTAACATTTGTGAACGAAGTAATTATTAACAGTATTGTAAAACTCATGTTGATGCTATACTTCGTGCAAAGATTATTACATTGAGAACTTCAATAGAAACATTAAACGAATCAAAATTTTAAGCTGTTTTATGTTTTGACCCGAAATTTTCTCTTTCTCGAGAACGTAACTCTGCAGAAATATATCTTTCTCCATAAGTATTGTTCACAAAATGTGATGTAAAAGAAGAACTAATCGGGTAATTACCGCAAAGTGTATGTGTCTAGGAAAACGCCAACACGAAATCAAAACTAGCGAATCTCGTCTCCCTTTGGAAGCCTTATCTACATGAGGTTTGCTATGTTTGTCTGCAAATGCCTGGGTTCGATTCCCATTCGTGTCGCTATTTTTCCTGTGTTTTTTGTTCTGTTATCCTGATTTTAGGCGTACACCTCAATGTGCAAAGATTGCCATCTTTATTTTCTCAACGTGTTGGAATTACTTCTTAATGTTACTCCGATGTAATCTTCCCGTAGCGGTTTCTGCTAACATTCGATTTCGTATCCAAATTCCTTTCGCCGGGAAATCGAACGGACAATCAACGAACCGAAGCAGTCAACAGCATTTCAAGGAATAATAAATATAAAATAATCAATTAAGGTTTTACATTACAAAGCTCAAAATCTTTGTGCGCTTTTCTATGGTTAAGATTAAGTGAAACCGCTTACAAAACACAGGATAACTTTTGCCTATTTTATGTACACAGCTAGATAATGCTTATGCTACTTCCTCAAGTGGATGCAATCGCTAGATAAAATTGATAAAATGAAAAGAGCCGCTCTAAGCTCGTAAACGAAATTTTCGAGAAGGAAACTTGGAAGACGCCTTTCGTCTCTTTGGGGCAAAGATGTTGAAAGACGTCCCTATTCAAAGAACTCGTTTTTTCTGTTCTCCTCGAGATTTCGACCGCAAGATAATTATAGACTTGAACTAAAGTATTATCTGAGCCGCCAGGAAGCTAAGAGATCAACAGCTGCTCTTTCTTTGCAACTGTACATCCTCAGGATGCTCTTCTAAAAAAATCGATAAGTACGCTCTTGGTAATACACTTAGGTCGGGGGATAACCCGTCTCTCCGTCTCCCCAGATGCATGGCTTCTGTCTACTCTCTTCTTCCCAAACATTTCCTTGCTTGTGTAAAGTGAGGCAACCCCTTGCTCATTTGTGTAATCGTATCAAGGATTACTAACGATTAGCAACTTATATGAATAATGGAGGTAATTGGAAGTTGTTTTCTCAGGGATTTAACTGTTAATTACGTTAGGATCGAGACTACATTTTCGCTGTCACATGCCCGGATACGCGTCCCTCCACTAAGTATATTTCAATCTCTTATTATGTGTCTGAGTGATACATATAATTGTTCTACCTTTTTTGTCAGTGAATCAAACTAAAATCGATCAAATTACATTTAGTTTTGAAAAACGGAAGGACATTTTACAAAATTCCTCTTTATAATAGGCTGCGCTAATGCGTGATTAATCTTTCTCGTGAGATGGCTGAAAAAAAAGTTATTAAGAGGATGATTCTGTTAGCCAATAAGTTACAGCCCGTAGGCAAAGAATGTTTCTCAATTTATATAAGAGAAGATAAACTTTCTTTGCATTATTATGCATAATGCACGTGATAAGAAGTGCATGCATTGTGTAATGAAATTCTCTTGTAAGGCTGTTCAAGGAAAGAAGAAATTTATATCAATGGGCCATGATATTTACTGCTTCATTTTTGTTCGTGCCACGACCGGTCAAGTAGACACGGACTTACTGCAAAATTATCTACATTCAACGAGAAATTTCTCAGTTGGAACTTATCTAAGCCTTGCTTCTATTTATTCCTTGCATCTTTTTCTCTGGGCATTCTCCTGCCTGAGTTATAGAACGCCTTAGCAAAACTTTTTACGATTTTATCAGAACTATTTTCAAGTACCGAACTTTATCATTGGAAACATAAATCCATTGCAGCTTTACATTAGAAGGAGCGTGATAAGGATGAAAATTATTCGTAAATGCACCCAATGTATGTTATCATCATTGTGCGATAAATGCAAGTTTTGCTATTAGATAAGATAGACATTGTAAGCTAAAAGTATTTACTGAGTAACAAAATATTCGGCACAAACATTTTTTAGTCTCTGTTGAGGTGGAATGTAATGAGTATAGGTAACTAATAAATAGGTATATTTATTCAGCTGTACTATACTTGGGGGTGAGAAACTGTGACGGGAAATATTCTCCATTGAAACAGTGGCGTTCATGTTCAATGATGTAAGGCACGCAATGGAAATCCATGTGAAAATATCTCCGGAATTTACCTTTCAAATAGTGGTGTTGTTTAAACAATAATTTATTAGGTTGATTGCGCGATTGGAATTCTTGCTTAAACGCTTTGATGTTGAGCAAAAGGATGATTTGAACTCTCAACCTGAGGTATATTTACCAAAAGTTTGTGGAAAGCTTGAGGGAGGGGACCTGCTTGTATGAGCGAACATGGTTGAATTTTTGGGCTTTAAGGACCTAAAATACAACTCGATTCCTGGGTTAATTGATTGTATTGAACCTTATAAAATTGTTAGTCATAAGAACCTTGTTGCCCCATCGCATTTCACATCAAAATGTGGAGATTTTCCCGGAAAATGTTATCAAATTTAGATAAGGGATTTTCCCGGTAAGCCTTCAAATCAGATACATACGGTGCATTCGTAGAAAAATTGTAATTTCATTTTAAGGAGAGGAAAATATTCAGAACAGAGCTGGGTAATCTGCGTCCTTTCCAGGCGTTTAATACAATTATTTCGTCACTAACAGAAACAGAGCAATTGATGATAACGAGTAAAAACTGCACGTACATCACCATACACCATAAATAACCTTTGAGGTTAGGCGTAAGAGAGAACTATTGGCCTAACCTCACCAAAAGGGTTAAATAAATAAATACATACAATTTCAAATGAATAAAACTTCTGTAAACATGAGTAATACCAATTATTGCATTAAAATTTGATATTTTATAAAAACATATGTTTTTATAATTTGATGTTTTTCCAAATAATGAATGGAATCCATTATTTGGAAAATTTTTGTTCTATTTATAAACAATTTTTATCTCAAAAACGGCTTACATTGCTTTGAAAGATGATTTTTGTTATGCTATAATTTACCAAATATATACACTATATTTTCTACGTCGGAAACTTCCATTGTTTTCAAACCCAAAAATTTAATGCTTTTGCTAAAAAAGCTCATAAAATGAAAAACTTTATGTTGCCATTATAAAGATTTAGCGAATTATTATTTGTTTCTTATAACACAATATATTACACCTTTCTTACCAGAACATAGTATTCCTTTGTCAGAATTTTCGATCGTCACTTTCGGAACGAAACATATCACGCTTGTTTTTTGTGTATAGATATGTATCTCGTTAATTACGTGAAATGGAAATTAAAACGGAAAATATGCCATATTTTGTAATATACTTAGCGAGTGAATTCACTTTCCTTCGAATAGCTTCCATGCTTAATTTCTTGCAGGCAGTAAGACGTTTAAGCGCGGCCTGAAGGTTTCTTATGCGGCCCAATGACACATACATGCGGCCTTCCGATGAAAAAAGGCTCCTCACCCCTGCTGTAAAGCGTAGGCAATCGACCTGCCGACTAGACGGCTATAAAAGTACTTGAAGCACGCATTTCAGTTCGAATCTCCACACTTTTTCCTCACTTTCTCCTCACCGCGTACAAGGAGACATCAATTAAGAATTTATTTCCCAGAACCTGAATGCAGTTAAAGTGCAGGCCTCAGTCGCAACCATTCGCGAAACGGTTAAATAGAAAAAGCGGCATAATGTCCCTGTGTCGTGAGGCCGCGAATTCCTCGCCTCGCGGTCAAATCCATAGGCGGCGCTGCTTTCGTAAGGTGACTCCGGAGTTGGAGAGGTCGACCCACAAAACGACTTTCTGCACAAAACGAGAGGGTCTCAGTGATATGTCAAAGGGTTGAGATTGTTGGAGGCGAGAAGTTACATGTCCACTCATCTCGAGGTTAATGGAGCCCTTAGATTGTAAATCATGTTAGAGCATTCGACCCGATTTTTCACAGTTATAATTCGATAGTGTCGTTCATTAAAGTTTTCCGTGAAATCAAAAAATATTTCTTTTCTGCATGTACATGAAACAAATTTACTATTTTTATGCGTGCTGGGAGTCAATTGAATGCGTAAAAACTACGATTGCAACTATTTAGCACGATAAGTTGCTCATGACTGTGACAAATGAAAGCGATTAGAGATCCTTATATAGCTATCCTTAAAATGCATCTAAATAAAATGAAACGAAAATAGTCAATTTTTCCCCTTTAGTTATGAAATTTGCAAAATTTTTGAGGTAGAATGTTTCTGAGGTGTAAATCAAACGAAAATAGTTAATTTTTTCCCCTTTAGGTATGAAATTCGCTAAATTTTTGAGGTCGAATGTTTCTGAGGTGTAAATCATACTTTTTATGAACAGTTTGTAATGTATAACAATTATCATCATTAATATTGTTATTTCGACTGGCCCGTATTCACCATTCAATTTCTTTTCACTTGGGCCCAGTTATCTTATTCTAGGAGCTCTTTGTCTTCATTTATCTCAAGCTCAAGTACTGCCAAAAATGTAGCTTATATCAATATAATTACAAGCACCTGGGGCTGCCGGACGTGTTCAGTTTTGATGAAAGCGGTCCCGGGTTCGTTTCTCGGTGGGGTTCACGTGCGCTATGACCTTTGTTAAAGCACTTTTAACATTACTACTACTAATAGCATATATAAGTATAATATTTTTCGTATATTTTTGCATGTAGACTTAACATGATGATGTGTTATTTATATATTGGAATAATCAATTCTCCTATTTAATTTTCTTCTCTCGATAATGCGACGAATTATAACTCTTTCATACTTCTATAATCATAGAAAGGATTCTCCAGGATTACGAGACATCCCGAATTCTAATTTAGGAAATCGAAAATTCTCAAGACTGATAAAAGGATGACGAAAGCTATGAGCCTAGCAAGTCTCAAACCTAAAGAAAAAGAATTTCAGTATATTGACCTATATCGGATCTCTCGCCGCCCACAGCTGTTCTGAGTCGCTAATAAAAAGCGCAAATAATTGTCTTCTGACCACGCGGTGAATACGACGGAGAGGCACTTCTGAGCAACTTTAGACGCTCGAGACTCGAAATAAACTGAAATGGGATCATAAATAAATCAGCGCGTCAATTTGGATCTCAAGCAAGTGGTTTTCCATTCCAACTAGGCGATGCAAGTCGTTGTAAAATACGTCGTCGTCATATTCTGTTCGCCGCTCGCATTCGGCTGAATTTACTCTCTCTTTGGTTTTATTATCCACGTGGCTATATATCAGCTAAATTCATAATGGGTATTAAACTGCTGATTGCGTTTTCCGTGCACTTTTCTGTTTCACCACATATTGAGATATTTCGCTTCGAAAGATTAGGAAATCAATCATATTTAACTCAAAGAAGTACAGACGTTAAGAAGGTGACTGGAAATGTTAGAGGAAAATCCATGTTAGAAAATTATGGTGAATCTATCACAAGCTAAATGGCACCATACTGACGCAAGGAGAGAAATCCTTTGGACTGTTCCCACTGCCGAGAACTACTAGGTAATTTACTAGGTAAACGTTCAGTACATTTTCAGTGTGAGCTCCCAATTCATCTCGGGTCCCGGATATTCGAATCGGTTGCTCTGTACGGAATATATACCTGTATCGGAGTCCTTCACAAAGACTTTCATACAGGGATATGGTCACAGAAAAGAAGACGTTGCAGCTTATAATTTTTCGTGCACACTGAGGGGTGTAAAACATAATGCGAACTTGTGAAATAATGCATACAACAGCAAAGACAGAATGTTAATACAAAACAGTTTAGTCGGAAGAAGAATCATACAAGAATACATTTAAAAGAAATCTGAGGTAGCGAAATTATTAAGAAAGACCAAGGGATGAGTTCTGGGAAAAGACGGAATACATATTTTGCAGACTGTCGATTCCCATACCTCTTGTACTTACTCTGGATAATTTCAGTACAATGGCTTTGATGAATCCGCAAACGGCGTAGCCGTTGATTACAACAGTAAGCAATAGAAATCTAACATGGTTGAGTGAGAACTTAGGCAAGGATTTTTATCGAGCTGTTTCGTAAAAATAATATTTTCTTGGAGATAAATTCTTGTAAGGATATTAACAATGCCAATTGATAGTCAGGGATGGCTTCTCCAATCTGAGAGAAAGACTGGAGAAACTTTCAGGAAGATGACGTAATAAAGCCATCAATAAAAAAAGTACAGAGAATTATTAGCATCTTATTACGATTAGAAAGGAATTAGATGGGCTCAAGACTAATGAAAGAATTGATGAAAAGAAATGAGTAGAAATAGAGAGACGTAACACCACAAAGGAATACATACCTGTCAAAATAATCGAAATTCATGATACTGGCGATTTCTAACTATTTCTTAGGCTTCTAGATGGGATTACAATCTCTGCGTCCTCTTTGCTAACTCTAGGTTAAGTTAATTCTAATTTAGGAACCCGAGCTCTACTTGCTGCTCAGACACTGAAATAGGAAATGACAGGAATTAAAAAAAGACAAAAAAAGCGTAACTTTGCATGAAATAAAGATGAAATGGGCGAATGAAAGAGTAAACAAATGCAGTTCGAAGCCAATTTCTTGGTAAGCACCAATATATTATACGTAATGCCAACAAAAGAAACATTTTTTAAGTTATTAATTGGCATATATGATTCATAATCGGATGTCTTACCATGTTGTATGTTAAACTTAGCTCTCCAAATGGCATACTTGTGGTAAAGGATGACATCCAAATTAAATCTGCAAACCTGTCGCCCATACTACTCTGATTTTTACTTATGGATATATTTTTCATTTTTTATCCTCCGTCACCCGTCTTACTGGGCCTATCTCGTTCTTATCTATTCCTATATTACCTCCTAGATAGCGGCATCCGTCCATTTGTTCCAAAAGTCACTTCTCAAGATCCTTCCTCCGTCGCCATTTTAGGCTAATACACGACTTACTTTTCGTTCCACTTTCATTCGCAAATATAATCACGTCGCTGGAGAAGTGTCTTAAGATAATTTATCCTTATGTTACGTTATTCCAAGTATTGTCTGCAAAACTCATTACTTTGTTTTGCAGCGAAGTGCCTTTTAGAGCTGTTTTCTTTCTTACCTTATTTTTGAAGGGTTTCCAAGACACAAACCTTGAGTCATCAAATAGAAAAAGCACAACCTCGAATATATTTTCTTCCATTTCGTTGCACAGAAATACTGTATACGAAAGCGGCTCTGTATCCACAGTTTTGAATACAACATAAAATATACCCACGATTTAAATAACATGCATCCGGTTGTACACTAACGACTAATTTAGAAGATAGCTAAAGTTAAAACAGCTCGATTAACATTAACCACATAATGATAATTTAAACGACTTTCTAATTAGGTGGTTTCCTGTCGCGCATTTCAAAGCGTATATTTTCAGCGTGTATAGTCCTGGAATAGAACCCAGAACCGCTTTCATAGAAACCGACTGAAGCGATTAATAAACAATGCGATTTCTGCGGGAATATTTCTTAAACATATGATCTATTTTACGACTTTGTTCGCTTGTTGGCGAAATTCAGGTGGGAATATAATCAGGGGTGCAGTTATTTCAAGAAAAAGGACATAGAAATTAAGTTAGCGAAAAGAAAAGAAAATTTTAATGAAATAAATATCCCAAGGAAAAACGGACATGAAAAAAGTCTGACAGGACCTTTTTTATGCCCTTATGCCTACAAAGTCTCCCAAAACGGCTTGAGAATATGCTCTGGCTCGACAGTATTAATGGATAAAGAATCTGTAAGATTCCAGGTTCGGGTCCTGGACCATTCAGACTTTTTTATGCCAAGTTTTCCTTGGGATACTTCCAAAATCTGATAAAAATAGACACTGATCAATATTAACCCTGTCTCAAGCGGCGTTTGTATCGCTTTCGTTTATCGTTGGCCCTGATGGCCCTAATGGGAGGGCACAAACCCCCGAACCACCCCCTTGGCTACGCCTCTACTTCACCCAATGGAGGAAAGAAGGCCTCTTGGTTAACGATTGAAAAACTAAAATGTGAAAGTGACGTATAAGAAACGATCATCGTACGATAGATTAACCTCAGCATTACCCTTCCCATCAGCAGTAGCGGAGCATTAGGGATTTTATCCACCATTCAACTCACTTTCTTCTTTCGATACTTCCTATAATAGCCTATTGTGCGTGGAGAGGTCCTGTTCTTTCATGCGGCGTTTGTATCGCTTTCGTTTGTCATTGACCCTGATGGCCCTATTGGGAGGGCATAAACCCCCAGAACCACCCCCTTGGCTACGCCTCTACTTCACCCAATGGAGGAAAGAAGGCCTCTTGGTTAACGAATGAAAAACTAAAATGTGAAAGTGACGTAAAAGAAACGATCATCGTACGATAGATTAACCTCAGCATTTCCCTTCCCATCAGCAGTAGCGGAGCATTAGGGATTTTATCCACCATTCAACTCACTTTCTTCTTTCGATACTTCCTATAATAGCCTATTGTGCGCGGAGAGGTGCTATTTTTGAAATGAATACAACGAGGGAAAATCTCCCTCCCTCTTAAAGACCAATAAACTTTGAAATTGATTTTCGCGTTTTATAGTATTACAAGCAAAATCAGATACATCGTTTGTTTTCTAAGATAAAAACATGCCATTAGCAGAGCGTGTTTTCGATCCACGGACTTCTGGGTTACGGGCCCAGAATTCTTCCTTTGCAAAACTCTACCTTACGAAGAAATTTTCGAAAATTTTAGAAAAGTTTTTGAAATTTTATTTAATTTCTCGAGAAGATCACTATAAAACAAATTTCAAAATTTGGTCAAAAAAAGACTGTGAACTAGATTTTTACAAACGTATTCCATTGTTTATTTCCCGCACATATTATGTTGGTAATATATTATGGTAATATTTGCTTGGTAATAATTAACTTCTCTAAGTAAGACTAGTTTACAAGTGGGAATCACGCTATAGCATATCAATTAAAATTCCAATGAAAGTACCAAACTAGGAATTGGCATTTATTGTTAAACATACTCTAGTATCGTCGATTTTTAAACAGTTCATCAGAAGTAATAATCTAAGCAAGTGGTTTACTACAAAAAATTGTTCACATTAGTCACCGCAGAACCATTACATTCTCCGAAGAAGAAAATCGTATTAATTCAGTTCTTTTCGGCTTCAAGGATGCGGATCCAAGATAGCATATTTTTTCTCTCGATATCTCTGATTTAATCGTTGAGAAATACGTTCTACAAATCTGAATTTCGGTTTTTTTATGGCTAAATGTTTCAGACTCTTAAATAAATCCCATCCAAGACTTTTGTGGACGAAATCGATCGTAGTGGAGTGAGTCATTTTTTAAGATAACGAATGTTTAGCTGTCATCTCGTTCTGTATCAACAAGTTCGCAGTTTATGACCCGAGGTCGAGAAATCTAGCCATTTCTTTTAAAGACGGGCTCCCAATAACATATGATGATTGATGCTGTACTCCAACATTTTTATTTATTAGATTGCAGTTTTTAAAATTCCTGCGGTTCATATCTGTTCATACTTTGAGTTAATAAAAAAATGATTTTTATCTACAAAAAAACAGCCCTATTTGGCTTCTTTCATTCCGAATAATCTTTAAGCTCTTCGAGTATGAAATTCTTTGAATGGGTTGTCAAATAAATGGCCCATTACGGTCATGTTATCTGATCTTCCAATTAACAGATGATAAATTTCATATCGAATTTTGATGTCTACGTTATTTTTTATCGGTTGTTGTCGAGCGACTTTGCACCAGGATGAGACAAATGAAAATACTCACAGCAGCGATACAAATTACCTAATCTGAGATTGGAGTTATGATTCGAGGAAATATTTAATAACATTTAGCGCATTGAATTAATCAGTGAGCAAACGATTCTTTATACCCTACGCAACCTTACACCCTATAATATTATCATGACTATCTTAGAGTGGAATATTTAGCTCTAAATCAGTCTTGAAATTTCAATGTGTGTAGTTTTACTACTTACTTAAGTGTTCTTCCTTTCGGCAGGTCCATATTCCCTAATATTCCCCATTTAAAGCCCTTTCCTTCGTTACTTGGTAACTTACCCCACCCTTTATATCATCTATATAACATCTTTTGCCTCTGCCTTCCCCTCTGTCTCTTCCCCTGCATTCTACCCTCAATCACGTTCTTCAGCAATCCCTCTCCTTTCAATATTTGACACACCCATTTCTTCTGTCGGCGATTAACTACTTCAATTAAAACCCTCTCCACCCCAACCATCCCCAGCACCTCTATCTTTGTTGTAGTTTTACTACGAAATGTTATCTAACATTTACTATGAGTATGTGTATTTAGATTGCAGTCGCGTTAACCCGAGAATGATATTTTTATTCCGGTTACCGAGGCACCGCAATAATAGTCTAGGAGAGAGCTTCCCCACTCTTTTTTCCTCCACGACATAATTACGTTTTAGATCCAACTTCTTGAAACTCTAAATTGCACGTCTATTTTGCTAATTGGCGAAGAGTAAAAAACTGTGTAAAATGAAAAATATTAACATTATCGAACCAAAATCCAATTATACGAAAAAAATCTACAGGAAAAGTAATGTGTGCAGAGCCGCGCCGTCCTATGGGTGCATCGCACCCAGGCGGTTGCATCTTAGGGGCGGTAACAGAAGTTTAGCAACCATTATTATTATTATTACAATAACATATTTTTTTCGGTGTGATACGCACGATTTATCTAGGATATATAATGAGGTGAAATTAAAGATTGGCAAATATATTAAGAATAACTCACGACGAGAAGGGAATATTTTTTCAGTAGATTTAATCGAAGTTGTTTACGTTGCAATACAATTTTTATTAGAAACTCATATTTAGTCGCTAAAATAGATTTCACACAAATCATAATTTTAACTTATGCGCGCTGCGATGATAATTTTACCCGAAAGTATTCTGTACTGGATGAGTCTTGACGCTTTCCCGGTGGAATGTATGTTGAAGATAGTCTTCTCGTAAGCGAGACCAAAAAACCACGTTAGGCACTCAACCCTGAGGATGGCCGCAGTGATAGCGGCCGAAACGTCGGTATTTCACTGAGAAGCCACCCGGTTAGCAGCCCGAGAAGACTATCTTCAATATTCTGTACTATTAACGATTTACTATTCCGTATGCTATTTACAACTTTAGAATACGGAATATGCATTATTAATTTTTATTGATGTTTTATAACCAATGTAAGCTGGGAAAGGAAGCTATAAAAAACAGTTTTTCAAAGTCTTACAAAATAATTTTTTCCTGCAAACAGGAAATGTATGGATTGGTATTTAATTTTAAGGGGCGGCAAGTTATGTTTGCACGCTAATGTGCTATGCGCGGCTTTGGCGGAGGTAATACCATATATATCTATCTTAAAGCAAAATTAACATATCTATCCTAATTCTCACTAATTAACAATCAATGTGTGTGTGCATAATGTTAAATTAAAAGAATTACCTGGTATTATGTGGCATTTTAAAGCCTTATTTATTCCAAACCACTGTTCCGCAACATACAGACAGAACTGGTTGACAGATTGGTGTCCAGCAATGGCGAATTCTCTTTCCTCCTACGTCCACTTTTTATGGGACATTATTGGAACATGAAAACCCATCCATCACAGGCATGAAACACAATAAAGCAATCGGAAGACACTAAGTGACCTTTGTACCCCGGACCTTTCGCCTTGCGCTAGTTCGTTGGCCTCATGACCCTCGACTCCCGTTCCTAAATCACTCATCGATTATCGTGTCATATTACGTAAACATTTGGGAGCTGCATTTCCTTTTTGTCGGATTGTTACAGAATTTAAACGAGGCAGATCTTTTTGAATTACGAACGGTTGGAACCTTGTGAATCATGCGGAATATCAAGAGCTATTCCTTAGAAAACCGCGTCCAGTGAGTATAGATATAAGAGCATTAGCGGTGTAAGTAGCGCTCTTGTACCAACAATCCCTTAGGTAAAATTTATTAAGTTAATTACGCCTTTGTTTAAATCTTCCATCTTCTAGAGATTCCCATCCTGCGTCCTGAAGCATCTGATGTACGCTCTCCGATTTCTCGTAACAAATTTTTACGAAACGTATCGCCTATCGCCGTACTTTTTCTTATTACCGATACATCACTTGTCGACAGGGTCCGATACACTACATGCATACTCAAGGTAAGGGCTAACTAATGACAAGTCGCTCGCGGACTTTTTCTTCGCTCCTACCGACAAGTATTCGTCCAATTATATTACGGATGTGGGTACCCCATTTCATGTTATTTGGGAGGGTCACTCCAACATACTCCTATTTCACCGATTATACTGGTTATAAATTTTTCAATCGGAAGCCGTACGAATGATCATAGGTAATTTATTTTCTTTCAAAGCATTTAACTACTGTATGATTTGGTTACCCAAGCTTCTACATTAAATCGAGTGAAAATGTACTGGAAAATATTTCAAACAGGTTAATTCGTCTTCCTCGTGTAGTTTCGATGTTCAACTGTTTTAATTTAGGCAATACGCTCGTTAAGTACGGTCTGTTGACTTCATACGCCCTAATGGTTTGTAATACGGCAGAAAGGTACACACGGCCACCCGATGTAAAATTTCCTTACAGAAGCTGCACGCTGTTTGGGCAATGCAAATTAACTCGGGCTTAACTCTCTCTCTACCTTCTGGTAAACACAAGTTGTTTCGAAAAATGCACTTAAAAATGTTGACAATATTTCTCTGGACTACTACTAAAAAATAATTCGAATGGGATTACGAACTCTGAATCTCCCAAAGAGAAATGCTTTCTGAGAAAAATACGATGATATAAATTGCGACAACAAAGCTCATCACTTAACTTACACGTTTCAGATATTTAAGGTTCTCCAGATAACACATCGGAAGTGGATACAGTTCGCCAAAGTTCCTAATTTTCAGCTGACATCATCTCGTTCTTTTCTTGCGTCTTCAACCTGACGCTGTCATCGTATGGCAATTAGCAAGTGGTGAGACAATATGGAAGGGAAGGCCAAGTTAGACACGAAGTGCGAGAGAGTCACGGAAGATAGCCAAGGATAAGAAGATGAAGGGAAATGCAGTTGTTATGTTTCGGCTCGAAAGTAGGTGACCTATGCAAACAATCATTGTCTGTGTCTATGCAAGTACCCTGCAAGCAGCCTTCCGACGTGTGGCAAGGGGTGCATGCACCCTGACACCGTTTCCCTAATCGATTACTTTCTCTTAGTTTGCGGAGATATTAATTCTTGAATCGATTCGTTCTAGCAAATATTTCCCTGATCTTTCCTGCAGTATGAGAGCAGCCCCTGTAACATGGTGGAGTTAATCTTTTGTTTAAATCTTCTTGTTTCTAAAGATTCCCATCCTGCGTCCTGAAGCATCTGAGTAACGCTCACTGATTTATCGTAGCAATTCTTCACAAAACGTATCGCCTTTCGCTGCACCTTTTTTAATTCCCGAATACAAAACTTATCTGCAGGATCCCATACAATACACACATACTGAAGATGAGGCCTAGCCTAATGAGGCAAAATACCGTCGCTCGCGAACTTTTTCATCACTCCGACCGACTATTCTCTTAACGAAGCCAAGTTTCTTAGTCATTTGTCACAAACAAATCATACCTACGTTGAGTATGACTAAACATACCGAGTTATTACTACATGAGTGTTGATATGCATTCCAGCCATAAAAACTGATATTTATGCAAAGCAAGGTATCAAATCAGAACCCGAGGCTGAAACAAAATAGCGGTGATTTTTGGAGAAAATAGAAACCCAAACAGGAAAGTTTGATTCTTGAATGTGAAACGAAATAGGACACGTTTCAGTATTCGGTTTCGATCATCGGCTAACACACTAATAATGCGTGACAGAAATCAGTACCTTATAATTATCAACGATTTTTGCTCTAAAATTTTACTAAGTATCAATTATAAGTTACATAAAATGAAACTCTTGCAGAAGTATTATAATGTTTAATGCTCGGACAGGCATTTCTGTTCGGACCGGTTCAACCGTTTCTACCGGAGCGTAACCGATCCCAAATTTTGCTTTAGCGGGACGTAAATGTTTACAGTTCGATGGCCTGAGATCCGAAAGATTTGATCTTCTTCCGTCCATTGGAGGAAGAGGAATTTGCTGCGGCCTTATAAATGATTTTATGATAGGAACTATGGAGACAACTTAGCGTAGAGTCATATGCTACCAATATGCCGATATGCGAATACCCTCGTCTGAAAATATTCTGGAATATCGACCATTTTCACCAATAAATAACTTATATGTTTACTTTCAATTAGTATGCGATGCTCATATGATTATGCTAGGCGATGACGGGTTGGCTTGTTCTCGATATTCATCGGCACTTCTCATGCAAGCTGCGAAGGAATTTACAGTTTAACATAAGTTACTTCCTCCTAATCACAAACAGCAATACATTCGTGCTTTTTTCAGCACGAATTCAGCTTCAGCAGCGGTTAAAGCAATGATTCAAGGAAACCCTTGAACCATAATTGTTATCCTCTTACACGGATATTCACTCTGATACGATTAGTAATAGTTCAATAAGCATTTAGGAAAATGCCTTGGCACGAAGCTTTAAAAGACTGGAACATAATTTAAAGCTGTTACAAGGCCTAAATATCCGTTTTCTGGCTGTTGGCAATAACATCGCCATGATTGCATGCATATAGATAAAATATTTCTGTTTTCGCCATTCAATGCTTGAAAAATGTTGCCACGCCTGCATATATTCTCTGTTTAGATCATGCAAACCATAGTGGAGAAAAAAATTAGAAAACATATATAAAAATCGATCCCTTTCGTTGTAGAGGTACTCGGAAATTAGAAGTGATACAAAAATAGCCTTGTATAGAATTTTAGCTTCATCCTTTATCTTCGAATCCTAGCACTTTCCAAGTACGAAAGTTTCACACAGTTTCCGTAATTGTGTAACTCGAGCAACATGTCCAGCGCATTCCGCACCAAACAGATCGAAAGAAGAGAGGGAATTTTACGAAGAGGTTGGATTTATTGTCGTCTTAAGACTTATTTGCTTACCCTCCCTTCCCTCAACCCCTCTGTTTGGAAAACTCAACAGTGGCATTTCTTCGAACTAAATACGGAATGCGCGGAAAGACGGCTACTTTAAATTGTATCCGACGGCCTTAAGTGCTTTTAATTAGGCTATCCCGCGAAAATCGAAAACTGAAAGCGATGCCTCAGATATCTTTAGACTTTGAACGTCTAGTATCAAAAACTCTTACGCTGCTAATCATCACTATTTAAGGAAACCTAAAGATTAAAGAAGTTAGTTGACATCCTGTCTCTATTTTCTACAGTTCCGTGCTAACAGGCAATCGGGATTGAGATTTATTTTTGCAGATATTCAATCTCACCTAGAGATGGCCGCTAAAATCCACTCTAAATCTATTTTTACATTTACATTAATACGCCGCAAACCGCTGTCTGGCGTATGGCAGGGGGTGTGAAAACACCGAACCTATTAATAAGCTACCTGATTGGTATTCCTAATACTATCAGGGAAAAGAGAAAAGTAATAGCTATCCGTTATCGCTATAATTTCGCGAAATCTCTTTGTCGTCTGGTTTCGGAAATCGCTCTCGCTGTGAACGGGAATCACGATATCGTGTATTTCGTCATGTAAATCAGTACCTAAAAATTTCTGGAATAACTTGTGCCTACACTCGGTTCTTCTATCCTTAAGAGATTCCCAGCCTAAGGATTTGAAAATTTTTGATACACTGCTATCGAAACTATAATCTCCCTCAACGAAACGAGACGTAAATGTAAGGTATGCGATTATTCAATAAAAGAAAGAAACTCGAGAGAAACCGTCAAGAAATATTGTTCAGTATTCGACGACAGAATGCTGTAATAACGTCTGCAAAATTCAATGGCATATTATCAGCTGCTTTTGTTTGGAAGATAAGAACCTTGGCTGGCGATAAAAAAAAACACCAGCTTCAGAGATAATTCACAGTTTTTACTCAACTTGAAGTAAACTCTGATTATGGTAAAGAAAACATTCAAAGAGTGTAACTTCTATCTTGGAGTCATATCTTGAATCTAACTGTCGGGTTGATCGCGAGAAGTAATTCGGGTGCTCTGTACCCAATGAGTCCACGATAATTATTATTATATATCTACCTTCGACAGAAACTAAAATTAAATCCAGTTTTTGATCGAATTATTCGAGATTCAACCTGAATATGAGGTAGAAGCCGCGAAACCGGACGTGCTTTTCAAATATGATTCCAGTGGATGTAATCAAATTTTGTTTTAATTGTATCAAATATGTACAAGTTCCATCAGTATCGCCAGAACTAATTAGTTAGATGAGTTAATCCTGGTCTTTATCTATCATGCTAAATTAATAATTTCAGACTACGTCTCAGAGATTGGATGAAATATTAATCTAAAAGCGTTTAAGTACATTTTTACAACAGCATACAGAAGGTTATGACAAATTTGAAGATTAAACTATTTTCTTCCATATTTTCATGGTACATACTTTAATATTTCCGTTTTCTAAGATCCATTCCAGTTTATTTCAGTTTCAGCTTTGAATTACTAAATTGCACAAATTTCAGCTTTTCCATGTGGAATAATGATTGACTTCTAATAGCAATATTATAAAAAGTGCCTCGACAGCTGAGGTGAGCTTATGAATACATGGAATCACACCTGGAATAGAACCTAGAACCGCTTTCACCGAAGGCGAACGTGCTATCCCTGTGGATACCCCTAATATTGCTTCCTATCTTTTACATTAATACAATACTTCAGTCGTAGTGATAATTCATCTAAGAAGTGGAAATNTGCCTCGACAGCTGAGGTGAGCTTATGAATACATGGAATCACACCTGGAATAGAACCTAGAACCGCTTTCACCGAAGGCGAACGTGCTATCCCTGTGGATACCCCTAATATTGCTTCCTATCTTTTACATTAATACAATACTTCAGTCGTAGTGATAATTCATCTAAGAAGTGGAAATGTTTCATTTATGTTTAATTGAAGTACGGTGGACACAACAAGTATTAATGTCTTATGACTACATTATATATGTATATGATAATAATGATTAACATTACTTATACCGTATGATTCGAGAAAATTCTTTTCATCCTGTTACGTGATTCAGTTACGGGTAAACTCGAAGACTAATCTGAGTGTTACTATCATTCACCGATAAGGAATTCCAATTCGATGTTGCGAATCGATGTTCCTCTTACTGCTGATTAGTCTGACGCTTAATTATGCTACTTCGCCGACAAGAATATCCTTTTTTAAGGTAAAGACAGTATCCTGGGCCTTAGCTATTTAATAATGAAAAGGACATCTTTCGTACACTTCCACAGATTTCATTGATGTGACATGTTTCGCTAGCGAGCTAGCATCATCAGGCACTGTTGTTTTGCGATTATTCAATAAAAGAAAGAAACTCGAGAGAAACCGTCAAGAAATATTGTTCAGTATTCGACGACAGAATGCTGTAATAACGTCTGCAAAATTCAATGGCATATTATCAGCTGCTTTTGTTTGGAAGATAAGAACCTTGGCTGGCGATAAAAAAAAACACCAGCTTCAGAGATAATTCACAGTTTTTACTCAACTTGAAGTAAACTCTGATTATGGTAAAGAAAACATTCAAAGAGTGTAACTTCTATCTTGGAGTCATATCTTGAATCTAACTGTCGGGTTGATCGCGAGAAGTAATTCGGGTGCTCTGTACCCAATGAGTCCACGATAATTATTATTATATATCTACCTTCGACAGAAACTAAAATTAAATCCAGTTTTTGATCGAATTATTCGAGATTCAACCTGAATATGAGGTAGAAGCCGCGAAACCGGACGTGCTTTTCAAATATGATTCCAGTGGATGTAATCAAATTTTGTTTTAATTGTATCAAATATGTACAAGTTCCATCAGTATCGCCAGAACTAATTAGTTAGATGAGTTAATCCTGGTCTTTATCTATCATGCTAAATTAATAATTTCAGACTACGTCTCAGAGATTGGATGAAATATTAATCTAAAAGCGTTTAAGTACATTTTTACAACAGCATACAGAAGGTTATGACAAATTTGAAGATTAAACTATTTTCTTCCATATTTTCATGGTACATACTTTAATATTTCCGTTTTCTAAGATCCATTCCAGTTTATTTCAGTTTCAGCTTTGAATTACTAAATTGCACAAATTTCAGCTTTTCCATGTGGAATAATGATTGACTTCTAATAGCAATATTATAAAAAGTGCCTCGACAGCTGAGGTGAGCTTATGAATACATGGAATCACACCTGGAATAGAACCTAGGACCGCTTTCACCGAAGGCGAACGTGCTATCCCTGTGGATACCCCTAATATTGCTTCCTATCTTTTACATTAATACAATACTTCAGTCGTAGTGATAATTCATCTAAGAAGTGGAAATGTTTCATTTATGTTTAATTGAAGTACGGTGGACACAACAAGTATTAATGTCTTATGACTACATTATATATGTATATGATAATAATGATTAACATTACTTATACCGTATGATTCGAGAAAATTCTTTTCATCCTGTTACGTGATTCAGTTACGGGTAAACTCGAGGACTAATCTGAGTGTTACTATCATTCACCGATAAGGAATTCCAATTCGATGTTGCGAATCGATGTTCCTCTTACTGCTGATTAGTCTGACGCTTAATTATGCTACTTCGCCGACAAGAATATCCTTTTTTAAGGTAAAGACAGTATCCTGGGCCTTAGCTATTTAATAATGAAAAGGACATCTTTCGTACACTTCCACAGATTTCATTGATGTGACATGTTTCGCTAGCGAGCTAGCATCATCAGGCACTGTTGTTTTGCGATTATTCAATATATATAGAAAATTAACAGATATTAACAGAAATTGTTAATACGGAAGATTAACAAATATAATATAATACTAAAATTGAAGAATCGCAAAACAACTGTGCCTGATGAGGCTAGCTCGCTAGCGAAACATGTCGCAACTAATAAAATGTGTGGAAGTGTACGAGATATTTCTTTTCCATTATTATGGTCTTCCACGAAGTAACTTCTTCGCATAATGAGTTTAGATAATTACTTGTTTAATTACTCAAAAATTATGTTTTTGCGTAATAAATGGTATNAATTCGTCACCGTGATTGATAAAAAAGTTTCCTCGAGGTGTTTGTTGCCGGTCGAGATGGCATTTATAAACTGTTAGAATATGACAAACAGAGTGAACGATAATGGTCGCAGCATGATAAGCACTTGTCTATGTTTGCTTTGAACCCATACGTAAGCATGACAGAGCGATTCGATAAGCAAAACTGATTAAGAGAATCAGGGGAATGGTTTCGTTATACAGGTGCAGACGAATAAAGGACCAAACGTTATTTGCTTCTCTGCAGTGTGGATTACGTTGTCGATGAGGAATGGGGAAATGCATGAGAAAGAGTCTGTGAAGAAGGCTGATTGGCTTCGGTAGTATGGAATGAGTACCAATTAGGTGTGGTGGAATGAAGGTAAAATACCTGGAAGAAAGAAAGGGATGGGGAATTGAGGAAAATACGTAAATTACATTTAGAATGATTCAAAGATTTAAAGAACCGTCAGCGAGAGAATTTGCCATGAGATGAAATAGACAAGCGGCGAATTGAAACAAGGAAATACGTAATAGAAGATAATTTGCAATAATTATAGGAAAGGTGCGGAGGTAAAGCATTGCAAGAAAAGTTGAATTTCAGCTAATCTAAGGATTGAAAATCCACAGTTCATGAAAGTTGCGAGAAGGTATGAGAAATTGCAATTCAAATAATTACAGAGGCGAAAGAAATTACTCGTATATATGGTAAGATAAGAACGTAAGAAAACATCGTGTGAATAATTTCAAGATAGTCTCAGCAAAAATGCCGATGTCTCCAGCAATCGATATTTAAATTTTTAAAATGTTAATTAAGATAAAAGTTTGGAAAATTTCTCAAAACACCAATCTATTAAGGTCAAACCATTTGAAATAAAACACCACCACTTGAAACAATACCATTACAATAACAATACCAAACACCATTTGAAATAATAAATATGATTTGATTCTTTCCGTGAGGTATAAAAAGACATTCTTTAAAAAAGGATGCAAATTTTAAGTTTATTCCAAAGGAAAAAATATTTATCGATTACCGCAATTCGGAATAATCGAACCTGAAATTAGACTCCTTTATTCCGTGGAGATATTTAATATTAAGGCTTACACTTTACGCTTTTCCTTTCCCTTAAAAGCATAAGAAGTACTTTTTGAACATTACTGATTCCAGAAATATTAAATCATTGTTCTCCGTGGGTCAGTCTGGCTAGCTTAGCTTCTACTTTTATTTCCATAATTCCTTCGTCCATCATGCTGGAATTCGTTTTATAACAGACTAGTAAACTAAATTAAGTTCNTAGAATTTACTGGTGCCCTTTAAAATTTTAAAAGATAATTTACGTCCTGAGGGTATTTTTTGGATTTGGAAATTATTTGACGTGAGTTTCGCACTAATTGTTAAGCAGTTGAAAATTATTCAAGTACATACTATAATCGTTTCCTCAACAAAAATATTGTAAATGCAACTGCCGCTCCCATCAGCCATCGGAAAAGAAAACAGCTCCTTATCTTATTTACGAGTTTGAAATAAAGCACAGATATTCCGAAATAGCGCTCTATCAGCACACTGACTTATTTCCAAACGTAAACCAAGCAACGTCAAACCTCTGGTTTAAACCGCTTCTTGTATTCGATTTTCGAAAGCAATTGCGTCCAATCAGCATCCAACATCTGCTTCTAGAATGTAACATGTATAGAACGATTCGTAGCTCATTGGGAATTAGAGGGGACATAGCCGAAGTACTCGGAGACTACCACAACTCAATTTCCAGAGTACTGGACTTTTTAAAGGAAACTGGGCTATTTAAAAAACTGTAAACAAGCATCGGAAACAGGAAATTTAATGTCCCCCTATCTATCAACTTTTAAACCTACCGCATTCAATCCCTTATCTACATCTAAGTAACACCTCAGGCTAAGCAACATCTCATGTGTAAATAATACAAAAGTATTAGAAGGTGCTAAATGACCTAAGCAGTCGATGCACCGAAAATACAAAAAAAAAAAAAAAAATTGCGTACGTAATGGAACGTAAATGAAAACACGCAAGATGGAATGAAAAATCAACGAAAAATGGAATGTCTTTATTCCATTTATGAATCTTGCTGATTAAATTTAAAAATGGACATTTAATTCATAAACCGCAGCAGAAAAATCATAATTGCTACGACTATTCTCTCATCCACTGAATAGCTGAATTCGGGGCATTTAATAGTAATCACGCAAAATACAAATTTGTCTTTCAAAGCTATCGCCACAATGAACTCAACGCTAACAAACATTCAAACATCGGCCATCATCCGAGCAAAGGTTTAACCTCAAGTATTTTTTAAACCTAAGCCCCCTATGCCGGCAAAAATTCTGCAACGGTCGCGAAAAAATAATGCAAGGAGTAATGTTAGATTATTTGCCGATGATATACAGAGAGATGACGTCAGAAGAATAAAGCCGTATCCAAGGGAAAGATATAAGCGTTTTATCAAGTTGGTGCAAAGAATGGCAGCTTGATTTGAATGTTAAGGAGTGCGTTGCTATGTCTTTTACGCGTTCCACCAACGTTATTAGCCTCCATTATGAAATTTCAGCGTATCCAATAGAGTTCGTGCGTCACAGTAAATACCTAGGAGTTACACTCAGCAGTAGTTTATCGTTCAAAGATCATATTCGCGATATTATAGGAAAGGCGAATAGAATGCAGAGATTGACAAGTAGAACCCTGAGAGGATGTTCATCAAGAGTCAAAGAAATCGCTAATTTTTCTCACATTCGGGTTAGTTTCAGATTTAGAGATGGTCCAACGTAGAGCAGTTCGTTTCGTCAGTGGAGACTTCAGTTTCGACAGTAGCGTTACGGCTATGACAAAATTCCTCGGGTGGAATTCGCTCCAGGTGAGAAGTTCAGATTATCGACGGAAGCTTCTCGACAAATTCAACGTTTCAGAATTTGATAAGAAGTTGAATACATTGTCATTCCGGTAAACAACGAGCGCGATCTCCGAGAGGCGACGACCAAGCGTTACAAGGAAATAAGCACTAAAGCAGATACATAGTTACTTCTGTCGTTCTTTCCGCAGAGCATTAGAGAAGCGAACAGGATGAATTGGGTTAGGTCTTTGGTGTTGATACACCCCCTGCCGTGCGCCACTGGTATGAATCTAAAATAAAAAAAAATGAAAAAATGCGCGGGGTATGAATCTAAACCCTCTGCCATACGCCATGCGGCGGTTTGCGGGGTATTTATGCAAATGTAAATCTAAAATCTACAACGAACCCGGGCCAACTTAGTGGCAGGCGAAGTCTACCACTGAACCACATATGCTTACTAAGGTAAATGGGGTATTGCATTTTCAAGTTTGGCGAGAAATATTTGATGCACCTCTTTTAAGTTTATTTTAACCATTCGTCAATAATTTTTTATTACTACCTATGACTGGTTAAGAACCATATGGTGATCATCCGATTCATACATCTAAAAAAAAAGAATAAAATAAGACTAAAATGTGTCATTAACTGAATGAAAATGCGTCAAATCATTAATGGAATACTTTGGAAAGAGATCTACGTAGAGAGAAAATTCATAAAAATATGTCACTTATTTAAAATGAGTTGAACGTTGTTAAAATTACGTTCAATATAGCTTGATCCCTTTATGGCAACCAAATAGCGCCATATATGTGCTATGAAAATGAGAAATAATTGTGAAAAGTTGGGATGATAGATTGGTAAGGCAAATATCACAAGGTTCAAAATAACTCGGGTTTCAATACAACAGTATTTAATGAAACCAATACAATCAGCGCCTTAAGAAGAAGAATGACAGGTGTTTTTTGCGTTGCATGACATTTGATTAAGAAACCTCATCATAATACCTAAAAATCATTTCTAATTGGATCTGCAATTGGATGGAAAGAGTCCGTATGGGTTATCAAAGAGTTAAAACTTAAAGTTATAGATTTTAAAATATCGTAAAATATTATAATTAAATGTTTATGAATCGTCGTCAATTTCCCCCCTGCCATGCGCCACTGGCGGCTTCAAATCAAATCTAAATCTTGAACTACATTTTCATAATGTTATTTATATTCAGTTATCTATCCTAACTGTCCCCACATTCAAGTTGCTGGGTTATTTAAACAGAATAAACTATCTATAATTTTCTTATTTTAAAACAATATTTTCCATAATCTTCGGTCATTTCCGCTAGCACTGCCAAAACGCTCTTAAACTTCCACGAAAATTGAATATAAATACTAAATGAAATACAATTCTAATGATAGTTTTAGCAAAACAATTGGGACCGTGTATTATTATTCTGACTTGTTAAAAGAAGAATATGAAGTTTTTTTCTTTGCTCCAGAGTCGCGTGTAGCTGACGTAATCCTAGGCTTTATCCCCTAATGGGAGATTAGGGGATAATGAGAAGAGATAATGCTCAGCTAACAACGTAAATATTTTCCGAAATTCTGAGCATGAACGGCGCAGGTATAAGGGTTAGAAATGAGATTTAGGTATGAGTCAGTCCCAATGAATGGGACACGGTTAGGGTTCAAGGTGATAAATGGAGACCTATGAAAGGAAGAACAACAGAAGCATGATTTCATCCTTGAGGAGTTGTTTACTTTACCAACCCATTTCTCCTGTCATATATTTAGTGATTAATATTTACATCATTACCATTATTGTATACACGCGAAATTTTTCCGGCAATCTCAAGTAATTAAAATAACGCAATTTTACATGGATTTCAATATCACGTTTCACTCTTTAGTGCTACCTAATCCAGCTATTGGTGTCTGCGTGCTTTTAAATTACGTTATTTAGCGAAGCGAACATTAGATGCTTTCTTAATAAAAATGCATCTCTTTTTACCAATTTCTGTTCATTCTATTCTTCGTGAAGTGACGGGTTGATGAAACGGCTGAAAGAGCCCAGAATACTTTCACCATTAAGTTTTGTTAATTATGCATTTGTACCAAAGTTTGTGTCTTAGCTTCTTGGAAGCACACCATCCGAATGGACATAACTACCCTGCAAATGGCCTATCGGTGTGAGGTTGGGTGTGCAAACGCCATCGGGATAAATGAGAACAGCGTCTGTTACAGCTAACCACAATGTTTATTTTAGAAACCGCTTGAATCGTAAAAGGATTTTTATTTCTCCAAACTATTCACGTTTCGTTAGCGGAGATTTCAGATTCGATAGCAGCGTTATGGCTATGATAAACTCCCTCGGGTGGAGTTCACTACAGGAGAGAAGACCAGAATACAGACGGAAGCTTTTCGAAAAATTCATCAGCCCAGAATTTTCAGACGAGGTCGTAGACATAATTCCAGTTCAAAACGAACGCGATCTACGAGAGGCGTCGACCAAGCGATATAAGGAGATAATCGCTAGAACAGATAGCTACTTCTGGTCATTTTTTCCTCGGAGCATTAGAGAGGCTAACAGGATAGATTAGTTATGAATATTTGGTGTTGATACACCCCCTGCCATACGCCAATCGGCGGCTCGCGGGGTAAAATTCTAAACTCTAAAATTCACGCATTGAAAGAAAATGTAATGGAACAACTTATTACTAAATTATGAATACCGCAGAATCTCAGACTGGATTTTAATTATTCATGACAAATACGAAGTTTAACAGCTACTTATTTACGAAGATACACGCATACAGTGATTAAAATGTCTGACTATGATGGTGAATAGTCCAAACTAGTCGCCATTACATTTCCCTTGCGAGTATGAATATATTAATTAAGTATTTACTTTTTCACTATTTGTTTTGTATTATTTGACGAGTTCAACAATCTACCATCTGCTCGAAATTGAACATCCGTCAAGTTATGACCGCTACGGTGATTCTAATCTTATCTGAGAGTTGCCAGCGAACGCGTTGTGGGGAAGAACAGCACCACTTTCAAATTCACTCAGTAATTTGAACCCTTTATTTCTTTCACTGATTTTCCATTTGTTTTTCCTGACGCCTTCAAATGCAATATTTTAAGTAAAGCGCCTGGCTCACGAAGGGGCTGAAAAAACACAGCTAGCATCTAGATATTCCCCTGCCATACGCCTTGAGGGGTACTAATGTAAACGTAAATGTACTTCAAAGTTAAATTACGTTGCTGCGGGATTTAAGACTTTTAGGTTAATCAATACGAAACAGAAAAGATAACGGCCTCGGTCATCGTCTTAAAAATAAAACGAACAATTTATGGATATGAATGCTGATGATGGAAGACCAGGTCGAGATACATTTGAAGACGTTCGAGAAATACGTAAACGTTCCTTTTTTCCTACGTTGCTTGTTGAGATCTTCCGAAGCAGTTTGTCACAGAATAAACTACAGCTGTATTAAAAAACCCAAAATATTGCCTCAAGCCATCGATCGCTTGCACGACGGAGGTACCAAAGTCAGGAACCTAGTAATGTATACCATTTGCGTATACAAAGGGAATGTATTACGAATCCCCTTCGCATATTTGTTTGATTTGAAAAGAAACATCCCCACCTACGCCTTACATGAGAGTTTGCTTAGAAGTTGGGAAGGGTTCGATATTTTCGTGGTGAAAGTTAGGGTTAAAGCACCTGTTTATATATTCAAACTTTTAGGGATATCCGGTAAGTTCGGTCGACTTCGCGAAGGAAAGAGAAAGGCAAATTCGACCCTTGATCCGTTATACTGTAAACAATTCATATTTGTTACTTATACTTCTACAGATATCAAATTCTTGTTAAATACTCCACTCTCATAACATAATGAATGTTTTGGAAACGTATATAATCGTTTTATGCATCTGGATTGAACTCTACAGAGAGACGATGAATGAAAGAACAAAAATACCGTGCTTTGATGAGGCATTCTAAATCCTGATTCATACCTTCATTCTGAGAAAACGTTTTTCTCAATTTAAAATTTGGAAAATGGACTTTGGATATCATCCAACAGGGTGCTTTATAACAGACGGAGACTGTTCCGACTCTTCAGTAATTAATCTCTTTCATTTTCCCGTGAATATGTTATCCGAAGAGAAATATCTCCGCCGCTTTAATAGATGCTTCTGTAAAAATATATGAACGCTACATTTGAGTGATACACGGCGGTCATCTTTGCCAAATCTATCATATGGTCTCAATAAAAACTTAAAAATAAGAAAACGACGTCGAATAAAGATCATCATTCTAGTTTGTCAACATCCGCTTCCACATAACAGCTCTGTTCATACATCACGCGACTGGAAAAAGTTCAAAAACCCGCGCGTACTGTTGCGTTGACTAACAAAGGGAATTTGCCAAAGACAACTCGCAACTCCCCACAGTAATAATACAGTGAGCATTTGCAAAGTTAAGACCAGCGCACCGTTTTCGAGGGTTTCCGCTAACATCGCCGAAAAATAAGCCTGTTTTTTCCCTCGAAAGCGGCAAAAAACATGAACTCGAAATCTCAATTTCGCGAAAGAAAATTAGATGATAGAAAAAATTGCTGCAGGAAGGCAATGCCCTCTGCGAAGGTCACTTACCAAAGGACAGAAGTGAATCAGTGGCTCCAGAGGTAGCAGCCGTTCCTCCCGTACACCGTAGGTGCAGCCGTCAACGCGGCACATCCCCACGCCAAGAGCACTCACTCTTCCTCAACTCTTCACCGAGCACTGCTCCGCTCGCAGCTAAAAGCGTCCCGCCAAAGGGGAGATAAGGGATCCGATGGTGGCGCCAACTGGTGTAGAGCGACGAAAACTAAGTGCGCGTTCCTGATGGTGGGAAAGCTCATGGCGGGAAAATTGGATTTTGCGTCGGTGTACTTAGTACATTGTTGTGAAGAAACAATCTAAATCGTATGGACCACGTGTTTATTAGGGGAGAGTAGTAAATAAGCTAAATTAATTTCGGACATGACATTTGTGGAATAATAAGTCTCGAGCCATTGGCGTGCGCCTCGAGGTCTGCGTTTCCTCCGAATTATAAATTTGTTTTATAATTTATCATTAAACCTGGTCCTGTTACCATATCTTAATGAATGAAATTTTTATCATTTGTCTTTTTTACGGGGTAAAGAAATATGTGTCTATATATTTTTGTCTCAGTCTTGTTTATGGCTGTGATGAAAGCTACTGAGGCATGAGTCATGTTGAATAATAGCATTAATTAAGGTTTCTCCTTATGCAATCTTACGAAAAGTGTTACTCGTAGAGTCATTGTGCTTCACTAACGTGGGCTTGTTCTGCTTAAAGCAGTTAGGAAAGCAAGGGATCACTACCTCTCTCCTCATCTTGCCTACGTTTACATTTACATAAATACCCCGCAAACCGCCGTATGGCGTATGGCAGGGGGTGTTAATACACCAAAGTCCCTAATTATTCATCCTATTTACGCGTCTGATACTCTCTGGAAAAAGAGACCAATGATAACTATCCGTTCGTGCAATAATCACACGAAATTTATTCGACGTATTGTCTCAGAAATTGCGTTCGCTAGCACAGGAATCACTGTGTCGCGTATTTCGTCATGTAAATCTCTACTCAGGAATTTCTCGAGCAATCTGTGCCTAAACTCGAGTCTTCTATCGTCAAGAGAGTTCCAGCCGAGGGATTTAATCATATCTGATACACTGCTTGATTATTATTGATTAAGAATATCACGACTGTATATCAAATAAAGAATCACTACTGTAATATATTTTTGCGTAAAGTATCGCTCTATGCATGCTTTATTAATTAAAAATTACTATTTTATTTACTATATTATTATATATCTGTACCTAAATTCGAGTCCTCTATCGACTTGTTCTGAAGTGTCTAGTAACCCTCATTTCCCTCTCCTAGCTATTCGTAGCTGATGTTAGAGGGGATGAGGTCCAAACCGGCCATCAGGTTGAATACTTTACTGACAGATAATTAAACGTAGAGGAATTTGATTTACACAGAAAATGAGTTAAGTATTTTCTCAGAAGCTTTCTTGCTGGAAGTATTTTCCTACGGAATATAACGAAAAGTAGCTGGCGACTATATTTCTCAATGCTTTTTACCGAAGAATCGGGATTCCCATAGATTTCCCCAAGACATTTATCTCCATAATTTTTACTGGAAAAATAATAACATTGGTTGATGAAATGCGAAAGATTTTTCAACTAAGAAGTACTGTGTTCCTTTAAAGGTACCCCCAAATACATCGATTCAAAGAAAACCGAACTAATTCCTAATTTTCTTGAAAGTATCGCTTTATTATTTTTCTTCTATTGTGATAATCTTTAACCTGGATTTAATCGCATCATGCTGTCCAAAATTACTTTTACTGTATGCTTAAGGTTTTCGAGATTCATTTTCGCCAAATTTTTTCATCCAGAAGTTGCAACAGCGTGCGCCATTCTCCCATAAGAAAAACAAGGCCAATAAGAATTACATTGCCTCTTCTCGACGTTGGACGAAATATATTATCTACGGGCCTAATCCGGCCCATATACGTTTTCATGAGGTCCGCAAAATCTTTGATTTTTCTTTTGCTACCTTTCAGGGTTAAAATGCATCATAAGTATTGAAGTTTTCAAGCCTCTTTGATGTAAATTTGCCTCTGTTAACTTGTTATAGAGAGAAACAACCCTGTTTAGTTAGTTCTATTCTTTGTATAATTTTATAAGATTAAACTACGTCCTCATTGAGTTTCTTCCCTATTGGCAACGTTCAATACAGGGATACATCGTCTAATATAGGTAATTCGTTCCCGAATAATATTCGAAATTTTCGTTATCCCAAAGATAAACTTCAATTGACTCCAAAATTATCAAACGAATCTAAATTAATCAATAAGGCCATTAAATTTTTTTCAAGTTAGCAAAACAATGCAATATTCAATTTTTTTTATTTAGCGCACCATTGCAAGCGCTCACACACACCAAATCATCCGTTATTCGGGTCCGTATTCGCTACGCGAATCTGGAAAACAACGAAAAATATGCAGAAATGCTATAAATTAGGATTCTTCAATAGCTGAAGTATCACAATATTTACAGAAACCTTCGTAAAATCTGGTTTTGATTCAGAAGGTCAGCTCCGGCCAAACGGAAGTCCCGCCTCCTATGCTTTAATCGGCTTACAAGTTACGTAGCTGTGGTTTAGATAAAGAGAGGGAATCCAGTAATTCCCCTTTCATCGTGTCATCAACGGAGCGTTTACTCACATCTTCCACTTATCGTAATTGCTAAGTTTACCGACAGAGAGCTGCTGTCATGGCGGTTTAGAGATAAAGGGATAATCGGAGCAGCAAACAAAGCCTCTGGCATTGAAGCTAGGTTTTTAAAATGTCTTTTCTATACTTAATGATTTTTCTTTGAATAATTATCAAAGTGTCCTCGGTAATGCTCAATATTGATTCTAGATGAAACGTGTTAAACGATGCAGAAATCATCCGCTAATGGTCGGTTGTGTTTATTAATATCTCTCAAAGAGAGACTTTCTCACCCAAAATTTTATGAGAAAAATGACCATCCTCACAAAACGATTAAAGAAAAAGATGTGGGGAAAATATCGTATATTTAAAGAACGGGAAGGGACTGGAACATCCTTCCAAGTAGTATCTTTAAGCCCTTCCCAAATAACTGTAGGAAAATGAAGAAGAGACTAAAGCTAAGTTCGTAGTTACAAATTTTACTAATATTCTTGTAGCATTCTTTATACCTTTCTTCCTCTTCTTCCAGAACAATTATTGTGGGGTGTGATCTGTGTTATTCTTTTGAAAGTTTTCTTTTAAATGTTTTGTTATTTTATATATTTGTATAACTCTAATCACTGCCACCAGATATCGTACCTATTTGTAGTGTTTAAATTATAATAATTGGGGGTCTTTGCTTGCGACTTGGCTTATCCTAGTTAAACAAAAAGTGATTAAAAGTGAAAATTATTTTCTTATGTTGCCTATTTCACATATATTTCGTATGATATCCCATTGCAATTAAAGTCCTTCCTCATCAGAATTTAAAAACCTATTGTTTTTAAGCTATCCCCTACGAACCCACTCACGCATTTTCTTCCCAGCGACCAAGAGCAAGCGATCAAGGGCAGTCTACCTAGCTTTTAATTTGGCCTATTAAGCCGTTGCATCGCCATGGCTTTTGTTAGCTAATAGTGTAGGGGTTGAGGTTCAAACCGATCTTCAGACTGAATAACCTAAGGACAAAAGCATACATTACAGACAACCACCGCAAAATAAACGTAGTTTGATGTTTTTTTATTTGAAAGGTATGAAAACGAGAAGAGCTTACAGGTCTTATTTCTTTTGCGGAATTAATGTACAGAGTATGCATGCGAAATGGATACAAGCACCCAAAAGAAGTATGGTTGAATAAAGATTGATATTTTAGTCGTGCAATATTGTTTTCGAAATCGCGAAAATTTCGATGAAATTGACGATAGTTTTCTAAAATTATGGGGATATTAACAACTAGTTCCCTTGTTGGCCAACGCGATCGCTGAAACCAAACTCATACGTTTCCTCATGAGTTTGCATTGGAATAGGAATAAAAACAACTTTTACACCTTACCAATAACTTTTATCGTTTAGAATCTATGTTTCAACGCTTAGGCTCGGTATTATAAAGTATACTTAAAATGGCCTTTAACTATGTTTAATGTTCACCTTATGTCCTAGTTTTATAATGGTTTGTTTGAATTAAAGTGAAAATTATATGCTAATTCCATGCTAACTCATTATATATTTAGGAGATTAATTATAATTCTTCACTTATAGTCTAAGAAACCACTAGAATACTACGCCCTAAAGTGAACATTAGTTAAAGTCCACTTTAAGCATACGTTATAATACCAGGGCTAAGCCTCATCGTTTTAAAAACCCACTCCAACCCATCTTTAATGATTATCAACGAGAACGTTTCCCCCTACGCTTTCCCAGTCCTTTCTGCCTCCATTCAAACTCTGCCTCCTTTCATTCACACTCTCAATCCTTTCTCCCCCACTTACGTTCCTCTCCCACTTCCCATTCCCATCTTTATATATGTCACTATTTCTATCTTGCACCTGACGATGATGATAAGCGTTGAAATCTAGGTCGAAAAAAATTCAAATTCTATGGTAACGAATGAAATTTTTTTTATTCCTCTAACATCATGGAGAGCTACTAGCTCAAAGTTGAGGCCGAAACAGTGAATCTTATTACATTGGAAATTTTAGGTTCATATAAAAACAATGTAAGAATTAATGATATTATGATGACAGGAAGAGGGGTCAGTTTTCTGAGATTTAAACACTTCCAGCTATAAATAAATCGCTGAGTCATACTTACTGCCATGTAAGAGTGCTTATTAATCATTAATATATCGAAAATCGACAGTAAAATGTTCTCTTTTCAAAATCAAGGATCCAAGAAAGATGTTTATCAGTGCAGGTACAGAGGGGAAAACCTTTTGGAAACTTCAGTTTATTTAGCAAAAATGAGATATACAATAAAAATTTTTTTCTTTGTTTATTGGCACTGGTAACCTTGTATACTTTAAGAGGTGTTATGTATAATACTAATTGTAAAATATACAATTTCTCCTAAAACGGCTTGAATGATATTTCTGGATAGATAGCTTAACTGGATAAAGCGCGTAGAAGATTCCAAGTACGGGTCCAGGTCCTGTTAGACATTTTTCATGAAAGTTGACTATCTGTTGTTTACTCGAGAGTTCAGTTAATCGTATTTTGGTTTAGTGTATAGCAATTTTTATTACCCCGTCGAGAATCTAACGGCAATTAAACTAGTCTATGAATAATCATGGGATGTCTGTCACGGTTTGAGTGCAAGTTCTTTTTTTAATTCTGATTCACGGTTCAGTTGCGTTTCGATGCCCTGCATACAGGAAGTCCTTGCACTTCTCATTGGTTGCTCACATGATGTCTCTTACCTTCGATGACCTAAGAATGCTTTGGGTTGGTTTCTGTGTCTTTGTTTGGAAATGGAGTTGGATTAGTGCTGGTTGAGAAATTCTTCCCCACTGCGCGCTTCCCAACTGGAGATTACAGAGAAACCCTACTTTACCCATATTCAATCCAAATCGACTTGACCCAACCGTTTTTCTTGGGATACCATCTTAAAAATAAAATGAACCACCAGCTAAGTTCCACTCACATATTGCTTCAGATCTTCCAAATTGTTTATAAAGTTTTGGAAAAGTCCTTAAACATTTCCGATGTTATGGCGGGACTTGATGGTAGAGAGAATAAGGAAACTCCCAGTTTCTTAAAAAATCAGTTTAATTGTTTTATGATAATGACAGGTAACTGATTCGTGTTTATACAAACAGCAGAAACCTGAGACCTCTGCCGAACGCCACTGGCACTTGTAGAATACAAACATTAGTGTTACAGAGATGAAGACAATGGAGACCTCTTGTTACATAAGGAGCTAAGGAGTAAAAGTGTGATTACGAGCATTCAGATTGGAGAGACGAATAAAAATCGATAAAAACCTATAAATGTTCATGACAAATAACGTCGATATTTGGTGCATTGTATAGCTTTTTAAAGAAAGACACTCGTTCGAATAATGATAAATTGAAAAAAGAATAAGTAATGCTTAAATAACAGGCATATGATCTTCTCAGTTAATAAAAATTTGTAAAACGAAAGCAAATAACGTATGAAGGTTAATTTTTCTTCATTAAAAACCGGAATAGGTGTTTCATCATTTCGTTTTGTTGAACGTATCTTGGATAAAGGTAGGAACAGTTTATGTAATATTTTGATTATAATCATATTTAATAATACTGGTACTATCCAACCAATTACGTTGTAGATGAACGCCCATCTTAAATCGTGCTTTTTTAGCACTTGTTTTCTCCTTGGACGTCTTCTTTTCCTTCTTTGCCATCTCCGCTCGAATCATTCTCCATACCGGAAGATTGCGCCACCATCGCTTCAGCCAGCTGTTCCAACATGGCCACTGCCCCAACGACCGACATTCCAAGGAGGAATCCTAAAGATCCTCCAGCGTCCGCCACGAATTGAGAAAAATCGTATCCCCAATTTTCCTCAACGATGGTCACTATTTTGCTCGAGTAGAACACGTTCAGTTTGCTGAGGGCAATCGATTTCCCCGAAGACCACTTCGCTTCGAATTCTTCGAATTCATTTGGGTGGCCCTCGATTGGAAATTTGTTCGAGCTTCTGCTTTTTCCATGATCATCTCCAAAAGACTTTCGATTCACTACGAAGATGGTGTACTGGGTCACGTGGCAGGGGCGGATGCAGTGCGCCTATGGAAACAAACGTACAATTTCATTCGTTACTATATGAGATGCGTGCAGGATGAATAAGGCTAACTCTTTGGTGTCGATACACCCCCTGCCATCCGCCACTGGCGGCTTGCGGGTTATGAATCTAAATCTAAATCTGCTAGTGGACTTGGGAGTAAAATACGTACCAATGAGTAAGAAGAAAATTCCTTAGATCAGTACTTCTGAAACATATTATTCAGTTCTATGTAGAAAATATTTTACAGGTTTAAAATATTTTGACAGATTTTCTCAAAAGTTTAATTTAGAAGCTATGTATATTACCATTTTTATGATTGTATTATTCCGTTCCTATTTTATTAATCCATCCGTACAATTGACACGAAAGCTTAAAAATAACGACATAATTGCATTCCTATTTTCAATAAAGGATTATGATAGACAGGGTTTATTTTAAAAGATAATTTCTCATAAGACTGATGCTCGCGGACACTAAAATTAGCGTGATTCAATGAGAAAACTTATTTGCTAAGAAACCTGAATAATGTATAGTTAAAAAGTATTCCATTTATTATTGAAATAAAATCACATTAAAAGCATTGATTTATAGTTCGTCTAAGCAATTAAAGAATAGCTCTAATTTCAATTCTGTTTTATTTAAATATCGCAAAATAATTCAGAAATAGATCGTACATAGGAAGTAAATGAACTTTCGAGGCAGCAGTACTTCATAATTATGGAATAAATTATTATTCGAAAGTATATGCAAATTTGAACTTTTTTAATTTTGCCGTTGGTCACCATGTTAAAATGGGATGTTTTGAATTTCACTCTTTAGATGCCATGTGGTGCGAGAACCAAGGAAAGAAATGTTTCAGAATAAGGAAAGTCATCCGTAATGGTCAAGGAACAGCAGGGAAACAACCCGCCACCTCTGGTATAAAAGGTAATGGGAGTCCCCACCATCTCTGACCTGTATGGCAGACTTTTCTTGTCCATATGTAATTGTGTGCTTTTCCTTTAATTCTATTGTTCCTCGCTCTTATTACATTGGTTTAACGACGATGAGGTCTTTAATCACTTACCTCCTACGAGGGCCATCCTAGAAAAGATGCCTTTCGATTTTACTCAGTTGGATCTTGCTCTTCGCTAAAATTAGAATACCTTGGGCAGGTCAATTGAGGGCAACGTTTTTGCCCACTTAACATCTGTTCTCACGAATATGAAGGCCCCGTTTTAACCCTCATAACTTTATTATTTTGCAAATGGCGAACAACATGCTTTTAAGGAGAGGAAAAAGAAAACTGTAAATTTTCATCGCGTTCTTTATTTGCGACTGGTTTAAAAAAAAGTGTGAAAAATGTACAAAGCTTTCTTTTTCTTCTGTCATTTCATTCCACGAATTAACGCTTAGGCATATTGATATACTGTATTTAAGAATATCAATATTATTTAGAGTTGATTATTATTAAGATTATTTGATTATTTTTGATTTGATTATTATTGATTAAGAATATCACGACTGTATATAAAATAAAGAATCACTACTGTAATATATTTTTGCATAAAGTATCGCTCTATGCATGCTTTATTAATTAAAAATTACTATTTTATTTACTATATTATTGTTTGACGAAATTTAAACCCGAGCTCACAGGAAGATTCTCGGCCCTTAAGGGTACCTCAAAATGGTTTTCTTGGCAAACATAGACTTAAAATATTTTCTCGTGAAGACGTTGGAACAGTGGCATCCTTTTTCCAAGTTAACTGTCCAAATCTTAGTAATGATATTGAGCATAAACCATGAAAGAACAATTTTAAAGATTAAAAAATGTTTACCTCTAAGCAAATCAAAGCAGAGTACAGGAAGATTCTCGGCCCTTAGGGTACCTCAAAATGGTTTTCTTGGCAAACATAGACTTAAAATATTTTCTCGTGAAGACGTTGGAACAGTGGCATCCTTTTTCCAAGTTAACTGTCCAAATCTTAGTAATGATATTGAGCATAAACCATGAAAGAACAATTTTAAAGATTAAAAAATGTTTACCTCTAAGCAAATCAAAGCAGAGTATAGAGTCTTAGTCTAAATTACGTTCAAATGAAGATGTAATTTACCTATTACTTTCTGCTTTATTTATAAGCTTTGATTTCAATATATGTGGCGTTAATTTAACATGCATTCATGTCGGATTTTGGGAGTATTTGTACTTCTTACTTGTAGATTTTTACATTTATATTTACATAAATACCCCGCAAACCGCCGTATGGCAGGGGGACTTGTACTTACATGAGAACGTAATGTAACTGATATTTTGAAAATTTATCTGTTTCTAGTTAAAGGAATTTTCCGTTCAAGTTAGCTTTGAAATTTGCGAAAAAACAACATATTACTGCGCTATAAATTATGCAACTAAGTAACCCAATGGCCATCTGATTAGTTCACGAATTTCGATGATAATTTCACTGAGGAATTAACTCTTAGGAAAACGAAAGGATGAACAGAAGTAAAAAATAGCGACCAACTTTCCGAGTAGGTTTTCTAACCATTTAACTACCATGCTACGTCTATTCCTTCTGGCAAGGGTATGGACCTTTCCCTCATCCTTGAATTATTAATTTTGAGGAATTACCACCTTAACATCGCTTTCAGAGTCGACAGCCACGACAAGGACTTCCGGCAGTGGTTGGTTCCACTATGTTGAGCCTTGCTCTCAGAGCATCCCCTAATAGGGGTTCGACAACAGTGTATCAGATATGATTAAATCTCTCGGCAGGAATTCTCTTGACGATAGAAGACTCGAGTTTAGGCACAGATTGTTCGAGAAATTCCTGAGTAGAGATTTAATGGCAAAATACGCGACACAGTGATTCCTGTGCTCAGCGAACGCAATTTCTGAGACAATACGTCGAATAAATTTCGTGTGATTATTGCACGAACGGATAGTTATTATTGGTCTCTTTTTCCAGATAGTATTAGACGCGTAAATAAGATGAATAATTAGGAACTTTGGTGTATTGACACCCTCTTCCATACGCCATACGGCGGTTTGCGGGGTATTTATGTAAATGTAAAATGTAAGTGTAAAAAGAAATGGAAAAATGTGTAATAATAATATGTGTGATATAATAACCCACTCCCAGAACCATAACTTAATCCCTTAGAATTCGTAACTCAATATAAATATTTATGAGTCCTTTTCAATAGTAATTTATCGTTAAAAGAACTCATTCTAGGTCAGCTGATAGGACTTTGAGGCTATGTGACTCAGTTGTAGTCATGTTCTCAGTGGTAGTCAATCGAGTGTCAAAGAAGTGGCTTATTTCTCGCTCGTTCGTCCGTTGCTGGAGTATTGTTGCGCAGTATGGAATCCACACGAAAAGGGTCTGAAATTCGAGCTAGAGCGTGTACGACGCAGAATGGCTCATTTCGTTTAGGAAAATTATAGTTTCGATGGATTGGATTGAAGGATCGAAGAATTGAGAATATGCACAAGCTGTTTCAGAAGTTTTTAGTAGCGATTTGCACCGAGCGCGATTTTCGACACCAGAACACAAAGAGACCACTTGCCTTGCTGCCCAAGAGTCTTCTAACAGAATAGAACATATGGGCATGTTAGTTTAGCGGTTGGAATACCAGACCAGAAAACGGGAGATCGGCTCGAGTCCCAGTCATTTCCCTCTATTTAATTTCGGTTTATCCTTGGGTTTTAAGACGCTCGCCTTTATGTCCAATGCACTTCATCCTCGTTAGGATAACATTTACAAATACGGTGAGGATTCCTCTTTTTAATCTTGGTAAAGTATAGCTTAATGAATCTGATTATTCAATAGATTAAAAAACTCCACCTGGCATCCATAGGTGTCTCCATTTAGCAGCGTCTCGTTTTCTACGGTACTGCTGCTACTCAGCCCACCCTGGCGAAGGTACTCTGAGACCAGAGACCTCGTGCTCTGGAAGTCGCTGCATTCCTCCCCCGAACCCCACGTTTTGTTGCCGTATCGCATCCACGGTGCTGTACACCCAATTTTCGAGGAAAGCTTCTTCATGAGGCAAGACATCTGACACTGAGTGGAAGAGAAAACATTTCATGTACGTGTGCATTAAATCTTCATTCATTTGCCAGCAAATTATCCAAGTAAAATTATTCGGATGCATGAGTAGTCTCCTATAATCAGCGTAAGATATTCAGTACTCAATAGTTTAGACGATTCGAAACGCACATGCAATAAAATCCTACAAGGAAAAGGGTTTAGGTGGCTAATCAATAATGAGTGCACCAATAAATATTCTCAAGGAGAAATGGACATGAAAAAAGTCTGACTGATCCAGGACTCGAACCCAGGTCTTCTAATTGCCGGTTGGTTGTTCTAACGATTGAAATATCGCACCATATCTTTTTTCCATGCCATTTGGGAGGCTTTGTAAGCAAGGGCGCGTGAGCACAGTCTCCCAAACGGCTTGGAGAAATGTTCTGGTGGGATAGCTAAGGGAGATTGAGTTAATCGTTTACATACTCAAAAAATATTTACTTATTTTGAGTCACAATTGAAATAGATCCAGACATTTCTTTCGTTTATATAAAATATGTATTTCTGACTAAGTGATTCTTTTCTAATTCTGTTTTATACAATAGATTTGTATAAAAAAGTTTACTTCATCTCGATGTTTTATCGTCGAAAATTGAGAGGTAACCCTTGGTAACTTACTTGAAAAAGATGCGAATTATTTAACTGTTGTATTGAGTTTGAACTGTAAAACATGTATTATGAGTTATAGTTCGCCTGTACTAAATTAAGTTTCATTATTAGAAAACTTGGCATCTAGCCATTAATTAAAAAACATGGATGGAGCAACCAACCGGCAGTTAGGAGACCCGGGTTCGAGTCCCGATCCCATCCAACTATTTTCATGTCCTTTTCTTCATGGGAACAATAAAATCCTGTTCTAATTTTGATCGATATATCCGTGGTGTATGGCAGGGAAAATACCATTGCTAGGGAGAACGAAAGAGATATTTTTAACATATTAATTGAAGAAAATTTGTCGATATATTACATAAGAGCGAAAGCTGCTCAGTGAACGAAATTACTTGCTCTTAGAATCTCCCTGGGCTCTTTAAATGCTGCTTTATAGGAGACTATTACTGCCATGCCTCTTATACCGAAACAGAATATGTTAAAAACAGATGCTCTCACTTTCAGGTCCTTATAGGAATCATTCAACTCCGAGATTTATGAATATAAGAGCACATAGTAGAACGGCTAAGGTTCGTCATTTGGAATTGACAATTACAATAGAAGCTTATTTATTATGGAAGTCGTATAGAATATCACAATTATGATCGATGTTTTGAGAGGTGTCAGTGACTTTTAACCTCAAAACTGGCTCCACCTTATGAAGAAGTACCAAATGGCACGTGAATCTAATGTGGAGAAGAAATTTGCATTTATAATATGAAAGAAAGGGAGCAGGAGATGCAATTACCTCGTTCTCGCTGTATGACTCATCAAAAAGACAGCGGTTGTCCTTGTGGTCGATGGTGGTGATGTGCTGAGCCGTGATTTTCAGGTGCATCTCTTCCCCCGTATCGAGCCACACTCCCTCCGATGACCTAGATTTTCGCACCTCTTTTGAAACAATAGAAACGATATCAAAGTTAGATGAACTGTTTCATTTTCTTTTTCCATCACACGCTACATTTCTGCATATGTAGCTGAGAAATGTCATAGTTCTTGACTTCAATCGAAAAAAGAGGTAAGTCCGCTTACACAGTCGGCGGAAGCGCAAAGCTTTCGGACCTCCGGAAGATTCTTACGTCTAAAAAGGTACCACAAGCTCTCACTTTCAACTACATCGTGACGCATTGTTAAACCAGCTTAATAGAAGCTTCCCAAGGAATAAATCTTCAATAAATAAATAAATCAAGGAATCTTCCGGAGGTCCGAAAGATTCTTACGTCTAAAAAGGTACCACAAGCTCTCACTTTCAACTACATCGTGACGCATTGTTAAACCAGCTTAATAGAAGCTTCCCAAGGAATAAATCTTCAATAAATAAATAAATCAAGGAATCTTCCGGAGGTCCGAAAGATTCTTACGTCTAAAAAGGTACCACAAGCTCTCACTTTCAACTACATCGTGACGCATTGTTAAACCAGCTTAATAGAAGCTTCCCAAGGAATAAATCTTCAATAAATAAATAAATCAAGGAATCTTCCGGAGGTCCGAAAGATTCTTACGTCTAAAAAGGTACCACAAGCTCTCACTTTCAACTACATCGTGACGCATTGTTAAACCAGCTTAATAGAAGCTTCCCAAGGAATAAATCTTCAATAAATAAATAAATCAAGGAATCTTCCGGAGGTCCGAAAGATTCTTACGTCTAAAAAGGTACCACAAGCTCTCACTTTCNGTTTAATAATTTTAAAAATGTATTAGAAGAGCACATCCAATTCAGGATGATCAGGACCATATAAACTGAAATATTTTCCTATTAATATTGAAATGATAAATAAAATGATTTATATCCTCTAATATTCAAGTATACAATCCGATACAGATATCAGTGTTTTCTTGTGCATGTGGTTTAAAGTAGAAAATATTCTTCGCTTTTCCCTCTGGAGCAAAGTTAGTAATTGTCAGTAATTAAATTGGAAAATTTGCGACAGCAGACATTCAGCATTTGATTATTTCTTTACCTTTGTCTTGACATTTAGTTTCTAATTTTTCCATTCACCATTGGTAAATGGAGCATCGTATCAATTTTAACATTGATATTCGTTTACTGCAGTGTTTGAAATTTTAAAAATGAATATTTTCTGGATGAAAAACAATGTTATGTAGGAATATTATTCCTGAAGTTGTACTAATTCCGTCTCCATTGAGCTGCTTAGAACTTATCGAAAACTCATTGAAGAAATCAAAGTATTTACATATTGTAACCGCAAGAGCTTAATATGTAGCGATCCAAGTAGGCCAATGAGATGACTAACGAGTCAATGGCCACGAGTTGGCCAATATTATTGCCGCTTGTTATACCCTTTCCATACGTGGTCTGTTGCGTCGTGAATTTGCTCCTGAAATCTTTTATTTAGTACAAAGTTTACTTCAAAATCATACATTTAAGTTCATATAGGTTAACTTTAGCTTTAACTTTGAGGAAAATAGCTTTGATGCACAATCGCAATAAATGACGAAAAAATTAGAGTGAAGTATGAGTATTTATTCAAGAGTTTTTTGATACCTAATTGTTCTAATGGCATAAGCCATGCTCATGCCATGGCAGACGAAGATGATCGCGGGTATTAAGTGATTGCACGGGATATATTATCTGTGTTATACTATATAAATATAGCTTTATTAACTCAAACAAGCAAACACTCAAATAAACAAATAAACAAGCAAAAAATAAATAAATAATTTATATGCTGAATTTCGTGGACATATGGCTTTACTATTGCGGCAATTTCGTTACGTTTAATCCCTTATTTTCAAGCCTTTATCCCTTCTTATTAAGATTAAGTAGCTCAACACCATCTTCACCCATCACTTCCTGTAATCGCCATTGGTGCCAGTTTTTTTCTCGATTGACATGCTACCTTTTTCTGTTTACCTTCTCTTGGTGGTATTAAGATGGTCTCGTGATCTACATCTACATAAATACCCTGCAAGCCGCCTTTTGGCGTGTGGCACGGGGTGTAAACACCAAGAGTTGGAATCATATATTTAATTTATTGTTATCGCGTGTCGTACGCGGAAAGAATGAGTCCCTAAGAAGACTTGTCCTCGCATCTCTTTCCCTTATTTTACGCTCATTGTCGGATCGGCCAAAGTTGCAGAAGGGGGTCGCATAATACCATTTACGTCACCCGCAAATATATCCTCTCTGAATTTATCAAGCAATCGAATCCTAGCTTCTAATCTCCTTTCTTTCAAGGCTTCCCAACCAACTCCTGCGTCTTTGAGGTTTTGCGTAACGCTTGCTTTTCTATCGTATCACTTTTTAACAAATCGTATCGCTTTGCGCTGCACTTTCTCGAGTAATCATTTGGTGAAATTCCATCGGTTTCAGGTGAGAAATTTCATGGTTGAGACTGACCTGACCAGGGGTCCTTGGGCTCATGAAGGAACACCTCCCATCCAGCGTTTTCTTCGCTCGGATCCGTATGTCTCAGGAACATCGAGTAGCCCACTGCGAGACCAGCCGTCGAAGTCTCCGTCAGGGGCATCAAAGTGTGGCACTGCCCCGATAAGTAGAAGAGGTTGCTACGCACCTCCACGTCTGGAAAATTATTAAGGTACCTATCGAAAGCTTGCCGTAACATTTTGAACTTCTCTAAGGACCATTTTATTAGTAGCAATAGTAATAATTCACTAGGTGATTTTATAGGACTATCTTATTTCCTAGAAGACAACGCGCACGTCACCTTGGTAAAAGTATAGAAATTTGATATCGTGCGATTGACAATGAAAATTATATTGAAACACCTGAGGCACATTTGGTATATTAGAACTAGTTCCTCTTTCATTTGGTCATAAAAAGGTATTTTGGGTATTTACAGGAGGAATCTCACCATTTGCTGTATAACAATGCTATCATAATTTTTAGTATTTCATGCAACTATCGTTGTAATTTTGGAATGCTCATTATATAATAATGCGAGTAACGAAATATTCAAGTTTGGGTAACTGTTAAGGTGCGTATTATTTACCAGAAAATAAGGTAATTTATTGTGCGAATGGTTTTGCGAATATATTTGCAATTTTAGGTAAATAGAATACAAATATACACAAAATTAGGTTTTTTAGTTTACAATGTTTTTTAGAAAAATATTATAGGACTACAGGACCTAAAAAAGATGTTTGAACAAGCAGGAGAAAAAATTTTCAAAAAAGAGATCAAGAAAATTTCATTTATTATTAAAATGATATTTTCCAACTCTGAATAAAAAGAAGTAGCTCTTTTTCATAGAAATTTTACTGCATGACTGGTTTCGCAAGCGTCCTGAAGATGAAAGCACTCTAGCGAAACATGCGGCACAGTAAAGTTTCTGTAGTAAAAACCAGGTCTTTGTATAATGTGATATTTTTCCGTCAAATCCCGCCTTTCAGCATCGATTTCAATATTTACCATTTCTATCGATCAATTCCATTTGATTTTGTTTCCAAAGAAAATTATAAAATGATTTGTGACCAATTTCGATGCGTTATATAACTATTTTGCTCACATTTAAATATATTTCACCTTTAGTAATTATATCGACAATTCAACGACAATTACTCTTTATATTTTGATCAAACACATTAAATATCTGGTTTTACAACTCCCTTCAGCCGTCTGAAGGAACGGATATACAAGGCTAAGTGGATCCAACTGACTACATAATTCTTACCAGGAATGAATATTTTTGCTGACTTGGTTAAAAGAGATTACGTAGCTATTGTATCATGTAGGAGCTTACTAGGAGATTTCCTGTTGAGTCCGTAAATAATGAAGGTTTCCTTTTCGTTGTACGTGGCCTCATCCCAGAACTCTGACAGAGTTGCATTGTGGAAAGGAAAGTTCTTCCATTCCGAATTATATCTGATGTTATCTGCGAGGCCGTATTTCTGCAATTAATTTTAAGAAATGTCTTTATCAATATCGGATGAAACATGCCTTTAAAGATTAACTTTTCTCCAACAAAAGATGCATTCATTCTGTGGTATCCCGCTCCGGAGCGGCAAACCATTGACTATGTGTTTCTCAGTCTGGATTGCAAGCAGATTAATTCAAATTCGTTGTACAAAAATATCAGGGAAGATAATTTATTCATTTGTAAATCAATGAAGCTGTTAGTGATAGCTAGGTTAGGAATGATAGGAGATTTCAACGATGGTACACTTACTGGAAACCCTTAGCTGTGGTACCAGGAGCGGAATGAATGAAAAACTGATGAACCCGATGATTACGCTAATTGGTGACTGGGCATACAGACGTAAAGGTAAATCAGAAAGTAATTGTTACCTTGAGCACTTCCACTTTGTAAGAAGGGTTCCTGCAGATGGTGAGGGATGGATAGGCCAACGAGTCGTTGATGGTCACTCGGGAGCGCGTTGATATCGGCGGATTTGTCAACTTCCGGAAACACTGCGTCAACTGAAGGAAAGAAAGAGGAGATACAAAATTGATAGAAACATAGCTATGAATTTTCATCTCTTTTCTATATAATGATTATTGGCCAGATTCATGGTCGACATGATGATCTGCAGCAAAAAATGATTAGCCTAACTCTAAGAAACATACAGTTGCAAAACATTATGGAAGTGGAAAAGAAAAATATTTGGATTAGAAATAGGACATGAGAAATTTTTGCAATGACTTTTAAATTTGAGACAGAAAGTACCCTGGAAAGTTATGGCCTATTGGAATCATGCACATTAGTAAAAGATACTGATCATAAGAAATGCTGACATGAGAGAATTCAAGGACATGACAAGGACAAGGACTCAACATGAGGACTGTAGAAATTGAATACCGTTTCAATTAAGAAAGAAATCTACGATGGAATAGGTGATTAGAAAATGTGGAGTGTGAACTACGTTTAGAAAAAAACCATAAGTAAGAAATGAGTGGAAGTATATGTTGAGTGAACAAGAAATCGTCGAACTTTTACCAACCACAATAAATTTTTATCTAAACGACCATGGTTTCAACTCGACATAGATTCATCATCAGGTCTCTAGGAGTCGATACTATGGTCGTTTAAATAAAAATTCATTGTGGTTGGTAAAAATTCGACTTTTTCTTGTTCCTTCATGGATTCCTACCGCGAAGTCACGGCCGAAGCTTTGGATTCTATATCTTGAGTTTGTTACAGACACTGATAATACAGATTATTGTGATGGAATAAATACTTTGTTTAAAGAATAGTTAGATAGCTATCGTAAGTGTAAGTAACGTACTCGATAATGTAAGGTGAAGATGAAGGAAATATATCCGGAATTTCAATCGGATTACTACCTCCAAGATTCTTAACATTTCGAAGTCTTTCTTCACCTTCAAAATGAGGACCTCCACGCAGCGATCCGACTGAAAACCCGGAAAGACATCTTCCATCACATACGTTGGAAATGAATTAGAACGTTGTTAATGTAGAAATGGCAAAACAAACATGAAATATCATAGAAATCCACTTCTAGTCTGAATTCTAGCCTGAAGAAGGTCGATAGTGGCTTCAGGGACGGTTTCTCACCTGGAAGAGCACCGCAATGCAGCAGGCGAAGAAGACAAGGATGCGGAAGACTTTTCTTGGATGGCCCGAATATGTTTTCCACACTTCCGCCCCTTTTTTCTTCAATTTCTCCACCGGCTCCTCCTTGACTCCCTCCTTGACTCCCTCCTTCTTCGATGACAGTAGATATTGAATCATAATGGAGAAGTTGAAATTCGTGTCCTCTTGCAGCTACGCTATATTAAGCGCCAGGGGGCTTTCATCAAGTTCCACAGGTCACTCCAATATGCGATGTCCGAGCTCTGCAGCTTTTGAAGTAATTCCCTTGTTGATATCTTCGACAACTACCTTAAATCAATAATTTTGATCAATGGTTTTCAAACTGGAGTATGCCTACCCACTGAGGGTACTTATAGCGTAATCGGACCGTTGCTATTTTTAGTGCACATCAATGACCTTAGCAATGTTATTGATGGTAAAGTTAGGATATTTGTGGACGACACGGTAATTTACAGGGCAATAGAGAGTGGAGAGCATAGATTAACCCTGTCAAATTACTTAGATCAAATTATGAAATGGTGATGATCGGCAGTTACAGCTAAATGTAGGCAAATGTTCAGTAGTTAACTTCTTCGAAAGAAAATCTATTATTAAAGATTATCCGTACAGTCTCCGTGGGATCAACTTATTAACGGTAGAATCGATGAAATATCTTGGAATAATCCTCACGAATAACTTCACATGGAGCACCCACATCCATAGAATATATGGGAAAGCACTTAAGAAAGTCAGCTTCGTTAAGAGAATAGTCGGTCGGAAGGAAGAAAAAGTTCGCGAGCGGTGTTATTTCGCCTCACATTGAGTACGCATGTAGGGCATGAGACCCTGCGGATATTTGGGAATTAGAAAAGGTGCAGCGAAAGGCGATACATTTTGAGATGAATTGCTACGATAAATCGGTGAGCGTTACACACACGCTTCGGGAGCCATAATGGAAATCTTTAGAAGTTAGAAGATTTAAACAAATGATTAATTTACTGGATAATTTCAGAGGAAGCACGTTCAGAGATGATGTAGCCGATATAATGCGTCCCCCATGCTACATAGGCCGTTTCGGTACTGCGAGAAAGATCAGGGAAATAGATGCCAGAACCAATCGATTCAAGAATTCATTTTTTACGGGAACGATACGCGAAAGTAATCGATTAGGGAAATAGAGTCATAGTGCATTTGCCCCCTGCCACACGCCGAAAGGCAGCATGCAGGCTACTTACATAGACATAGACTTGAAAAGAGATACTCGGGTGACGTAGAAGCTGGAAATGTCATAATCTTCATCTTTGCGCTAGATTTTTTTTTAGCATTTACTGCCTGAAGAGGTGCCCATTATACCCTTTTAGCAGTTGGACTTTATTCTAAATGTTCTGAATACTAAAAGATATTCATTTAGTAGGATACCTTAAAAACATTCGTGTTTGTCTCAAAACCGTTGAATGAAACACGATGGTGGCAAAGTGAACCGTATAATCCTGTTTTAGAAACCACAATGGGTTGTACTGTAAAGGAAAACATTCAAATTGTAACTGTAGGCTTTCAAATTTGACAAATATAGGCGATTTAACTGCTGTTTGCGCAGAAATTGAAAATTATTTGGCGGCCACCCAGATGCCCAGCTTTAGAGCACTTGTGAAGATTCTGAGAAATCATTTTGGAGGACTTTCATTTTACTGACAATAAAATCGTTAAAAATCTTAAATCGTTGACAGCGTAGAAGCAAAGAATATAGGCGTGTAAAGAGTATATAGCGTGAATAGTACAGAAACTTAGTATTTGCAAAGGATAAATATTTTATACTCATCGACTTATGAAATATGACCGCTTTCTTGCGTAGATGTCAAGAGAGGAGATGTAATATAAATTAACTGTTTCAAATTTAAGTTCCCACCATTTGACACTAATAAACAAGATGCAGAGAAATTACTAATGTTATACCGATGTTGTTTATCAACAAGTACACTCTAAACTGACAAATGCACATCGAAGGATACAGGAATATGTGAGGGCAGATTACCTACATTTACATTATTACCCTTTGTGGTAATTCCCGTTATTTTTTCGTCTGATGAAAGTTAACGAACAAAAGGAAGAGTATCTTGTTTCAATGGCGGTCTTTATTGCTTACAGTATCTAGATTTTTAAAAACTCTTTCGGAAAAACCAATTTATGGAATAACAGCGCAAAGACATTCTCCGAGAATTGGCGAAATTTTCGGATACATTCGTCATGTATCAAGAATACCGCTGTTCAAAACCCTGAAATTCGCTTCGTAGTATCTTAAATTCCACAGCGAAGAAAATGCAATGAAATGATTCCAATTCGACAAAAATGTGCTCTATTAAGTGATGGCATGAATAAATCAGAAAAATAACAAACATGATAACGATACCAGATAAAATTTCGTGGAATGATAGACAATAAAATATAGAAAAGTATTATGTACGGGAGTTTCATAAATGATTATATTATTGTAATAAGAACGCATACGTCTAAAGATGAAAAAATATAAATTTGTTGTATTGTAAAAGTGTTATTTAGGAGATTTATGTGAATGTTGGAGGAGAGAGAAAAACATACCTGATAAGCCACGAAGCGCGGCCCAAAGAAGTATGCAAGAAGTGATGTTCCGATGCGAGACCTTTAAGAAAATGCGCATGCGTACTAACGTTAAAGCACTTAATAACAATTCTCTGCGAAAAAGATATAAAAAATATCGAATGTGTACTGCAGCAATTGAAGTAAATATGACTACGATTAAGCTTACTCATATTTTTTGCGTTTATGATCCGTATTCGGCTTCTTTTTTCCTTGAAAGAGAACGGCTTTCAGAAAATATGGTCAGACGCCCTCTGATAAAGAAATGAATGTGCGAGTTCTTGTGATACACTTCAAAACGGACTACCAACTTTCTGGCCACTAATCTAACTTGTGATGATTATGTTAATGGCGATATTAGTTTTTTTTAATGCTAATAATTCATGATTTGATGATTATTATCCAATTTTACTGAACCAAAGATTCGGATAACGTAAAATTTAGAAGATAGGGTTTACGAAATCGACTTACATGATTTATTCAGTAGTTACAAAGCTAAAGTTATCGATTCAAATATGAGCGATAGTAAGTCATATACTTCACTCATCGTGATGACAACTCTACCTCCCTAATAATCTTCGAAGTCAGAGTAGCAAGTAGACAAGTACCCTAGCTTAAAATAACTGACGAAGATGACCTTGTATCCCTTGGATTAGAAGAGCAAAATCTATTGAAAAATTATATTAAATTTAAAGTGTTTCTAAAACGCGATAAGAAAGCAGAAAGTTAGCCTTTCTTAACTTGGTCTTAGAATTGGTTTTAGAATGTATACTTTAATTGGAATTTGATTTTTAATATATAGTAGATTAACTATAATCTTCTCTTTGATTATTAAAATACCCGGCCATAAAGTGAACATAAGTTCAAGTCCATTTTAAGTATACATAATAATACCCTTAGAAGTCATAACTTATGGTCTTTGGAAATTCTAATTATTTTGCCGAACCTGAAAATTCTGCTAACGAAATTAATATCCATTTTATGAATTTAACCTGAATGTTGCTTGTAGTATGTATTAGGGAGGTAATTAAATAAAAAAGATTTCAGAATATTATAGTAATCATCCCACATAACTTTAAATGAAATGAAAATCGATACAAAACATATTTTGTAGTAAAAAATACAACGCCGGCCGTGATGGTTGCACATCAAGGATTTTCCCCTCTCTTTATTTTGAATGAAGAGTAAACGCTAGAAAATGAATTATGATTTACGAAATTATTCTGTGATTGAGCTCTTATCCGACGAAGATCTCGGTGTTTTAATAAACTTCCTCTTGTGCAAAGCCCTGAAACTCGCCAGTCCTTATAAGTTAATTCTTTTCACGGAACTTGGCAAAGTTTATTAGTCGGCATCGTAAAAATATGAATTTCTAACGAATGGATTAAGGTGATACAGAGACACACGATGCGAGGGTAGCTGTTTCGGTGGAAGCGACAAAGATATGCGGCGAAAAGCGAGTTTTCATGAACAAGCGACAATATCTTTTTATGGGCTCTCGAGAGAATATCCGATATATCACACGCGGTCGCCTTTCATGAGAATATTACTCCCACTAATCTCGTTCGGAACTATAGAAAAATCCAGAACTCGGAATAAGCGGCTGTAACTCACCAAAGGGTCCTTATGAGCGTAGCTGCGGTTGACTTATGCTACACTCGGATAGTTGTCAAGGAGACGGCTTTTTGTGTCGACGCTTTTCGGGTACTCGCATGACTGAGCACGGCGATTCTTTGCGATCGGCAACCGCGGCCGACGAACTAAAAAATGATTAATTAAAGGCATTTTAAAGAGGTACTCGAAAACATAGCCCCGCGAATAGTAATAGTGGGTAACTTGTTCCCCTCAGACGGTTCCGGATTGTATTCCCGATAGGGGCCATGATGTTAACCGAGCATCGTGAAAAAACAGGAAGCTACTTGCTTTAGGTAGCGGGTCCAATCGGTCTAGAAATCCCTTCGTATCTCCTACAATGAATTTCTCCTGGCTAGGCCATATCCCACGTAGAAATGCCACGCCTCACAGTGGGCTAGAATCGAAAAAAACTGGCCAAAATACAAAAAGGGTTTTTCTGAGTGAGGACTTTGAAAATTCGCATGGATACGCTTGAATACATTATGCATACAGCTGCAATGATTTAGCACATCTTCTAGAATATTAGACGCGCTTTTTAAAAATGTTTTAGAGGTCCCGAAAATCAGGTGCGTCTTAGAATCGCGATCTAAAATACATTATCGTAAAGCAGGAATCGCTGAGTAAACTCAATTAAAGTATGACGTTTAAATCTATGATTCATTTTTCCCTATTCCGGGTAACGACTTTTTCGTAACACTTTGTCTGACGAGTTGGGAAAAGGTGCTCGTTAACTGGACACGACGAATAGCATGAGTCTTACAATCACGTTAATATTTTCTTCCTCTTACACAACTTACAAACTTGGTGCATCTTTGCCAGATTCAGGTTTTTACTTGATTTATGTACATACGGTATATTTATAAATAAATTCTGGACAATTGATAATTCATATGCACAATCAAAATATATGTGAATAAATAAAATTAAGCGTTCCAGATAACCAGGTATGGAAGAGATAACTGCTATACATTAAACAAAGTAGCAAGAGAATCGTGGAGAGGCTCTACTTCTGTTTATAGAATAAGAGTGTTACTAATGATACGGAGATATAGTTGTAAGCATAGCATATTTTTGAAAGCAGCATAAGGTATGAAGTGAGAGAAAAGGTACAGTGCGGGAACAGTGGAGTTGAAATTCTGGGGAAAAGATATAGACTACTACAGCTGCACAAGAGTATTAAGACATTTAAAAACAGAAAAATTTCAGAGAAAAAATGTGAAGAAAAAACAGCGTAGAGTATTAGGTTGGTATTACCTACCTGGTGTTGGTGTTTTCTTCCTAGTATATAATGATCAGCTGGGAGCTACGCCCGGAAGTAATGAGCTTTTCATTTTCAGAATGTATTGAATTCACTATGATTAAATGGAGAACTACCACAAAGTCGAATATTATTCTATTCACTATGATTGCTAAAACTCAGAGATACTTCACCTTGCAATTGTTTAACATAAGATGCTTTTTAATATCTGCGTGTGGCGCATGGTGGTGCCAACATTTTTGAATAGTCGGTGATGATAAACCGATTTTTCCATGACAGGTTGCACCGTAATTTGTTATTGCAAATTTGTCACTCTCAATTTTTAGCTGAAAATTTCTAGCATTTCACGAGGTCGGGATACATTAAATGTTCTCTCCACATTCAAATGTACTTGCATGAGATAAGATTCATCATTCATGAGTTATCTGACTCTGATGTCGCGCCTTTTGGGGGAGTGCAATATCGCAGCACTGTTTATTTTTGTGAAACAATAAATAGGGAAAATGTCTTAAGTATCCATAGTGAGATGGGCTTTTCTTTTCCATTGTAGGTATTACAAGGTTCTAAAAGCCGTTTTCCCGAATAAATTTCCTCGGAAATCGGAAACGAGAAATCGGAAAACTTCCTTGAAACTGGTGGGAATTCCTTCCTTCGCGGGAACCCTCCCGTCTCTCCTAAGCATTATCGAAGATTTTCGGAGGCCGGATTGGCCAAATGTCTAAGGTGAACACGGCACTAACTGTTTGTATTTTCGTTCCTCATTATTGCTGATCGAAATCCAGAGAAAGTGAACGGCCTTTGATACCGTGTAATACTGATTACAATAATAATAATAATGAAAACGTGTCTGAGGACCGGAAGAAAATTCCCGTGCGATACCGCTGTTAATTTTATAATTTTCCTTCTCCATTCGTGATAGATGCAGAACATTCTCGTCATCACTTGCGGACAATGGTAGAGGGTTTAGTATTTATCTCAGTATTTCATGTAATAATTTTTTTTAATCAATAGAATTTGTAGTGAAATTTTTCAGCATTGTAAGCCGCATTCGATGAGATATATTTTTAGGCAAATAATAATTAGGCAACGAGATTGACTGAAATGTGTATTATTTTGTTGTTTCCGGGTGAGAAATGAGATTACAGGATGTCTGTCTTTAAAGCATTCAGCCCGAAGGCCGGTTGGGATCTCATCTCCTCTACCCATAACTACGAATAGATAGGAGAGGGAAATGAGGCTTATTAGGCAAGATGAGGAATGAGGTAGTTTGCCCTTTGCTTTCCCAACTGAGCCAGAATGCTACCAGCAGAACAAGCCCACGTTAGTGAAACACAATGGTTCTACGATTAACACTTCTAAACATTGCATAAGGAGAATCCTAAATTAATTCTACTATTCAGCATGACTCATACGGGCCATTCCATGTCAAGTGGACCAACGGCTCCATCACGCTCGACCATCACTGATTTCAATGAAATTTTGTGTGAACATAACTTATATCTTCTATGCACATTTCCCAAGTTTGACATCCATCGATGAAATATTTGCTGAGATATAGTCATTTGTTTGACCCCCTACCGCAGCCTTCTACAGTTAGACATCGATTTTTAGCAAGTTTGAGACGCGTTATCTCACGCATTATTCCGTTGAGCAAAACAAAACTTGGTATTCTTATACAACCTATGTTGCTTTATTACACAAAAGAATAACAAATCCTTATGAGCGAAATCTGCGAAGAAACTTTGAAGCAAAATCGGCCCAAAAAATTATGGCTCGAAAAAAATTTAAAGTTTGGCATTTTATATCTTTTGAAATTAACATACAATAAACACGAAACTTTGTGCCTTATAACTACTGTATACAAGGTGTTGGAATAAAAAGTTTCATTTTCTTAATGTCGCCCGTTAGTTTAAAAATTGAGTGCAAATATTGTGATTTTCGTTACGACGCCGAAAATTGGGTATATTCAGCTCACATTTACAAAAAAAGACCCTCTCGAAACTTTTCCAAATTATTTTTAAAAGAAAGTGCATGCTTTTATCTCTCTAAAAACCTAATTCTGGTTTTTCATCGCGGGCGTATAAGGCCCGAGAAATCGGGATGAACATGAAGTTACCTCCGCCCGAAAAGTGTGGCGCGAAAAAAATTTTAAAGTTTAGCATTTTATATCTCTGCAAATAAACATAACATTAACGCGATACTTTGTATCTTATAACTACTTAATACGAAGTGTACGAATAAAAAGTTTCACTTTCCGAATGCTTTCCGTTGGTTTAATATTTGACTGTAAATATTACGAATTTCGTTACGACGCCGAAAATAGGGTATATTCAGCTAACGTTTAACAAAAAAGACCTTCTCGAAACTTTTTCGAATTACTTTTATAAGAAAGAGCATACTTTTATGCCTCTAAAAACATGATTCTGGTTTTTCATCGCGGGAATATAAGGCCCGAGAAATCAGAATTAAAGTGAAGTTACCTCCGCTCAAAAATTGAGGCGCGAAAAAATTAAAGTTTTGCATTCTACATCTCTGCAAATAAACGTAACATCAACACGATAAATCCCATATCCCATTGGGATTTTTCCTGGGTGCGCACCATCTTGCGCAAAGTCATCTTTACCCATTTTAGATTATCAACACGATACTTTGTATATAATAACTACTTAATACGAAGTGAACGAATATTCGTTTTTCATTCATTCACTGTTTAAGTGTAGACCAGACTCGCTAACCTATAAGTTGATACATATGAGGTCACATAAAAACTCTTGATTAAGTGATTAAATTTGGTATTCCATATTTGGTGTAGATGATTGCACATCTACACCTTCAAAAATTGAGATAAGTCGTTAGACTTATCACTGTATACGGATCAATGTATACACATTATTAAGGCCTAAATAGACTAGCGATGTTGGTGTGAAAACCACGTTTGCAGAATATCATAGAAATTAACGTTATTTGTTAAATATGTTGATTTTCTATGCAGGTTAATGTGATCTATTGCATAAATACGTCAATAGCTTCATGGGAGGTCACAGCAGCTCAATATTGATCGTGTTTCTGCGTACTATTTTAAGAATGCCTACAATTCATTGGAATATTTCTCCCAAATACCCAACGACAGGGTTGAAATTAGCTAGTTTTTAAACATATTATTGTGCTATCTTACTACTGCCATCTTCCAATGAAAACTGAAATGTTTTGATTTAACGACGAATGCAAATCTAACCGCGTTGCGTTCAATCTTACGCATACGAAAACTGGTCGTCATATAACAATAAAAACGAAAAAATGCGAATGGCAATCATAAAAAGGAACTCTCTGTGATATTTTCAGTTTATGGATGTTGTTACGGCAGCTTCTTTGGCAGAAAAAGTTGCTCAAAAGACTGGAAGACTAGCTTTTTTGCATTTGTTAATGCCTTGCACAATCCAAAGCAGAGATAGAAAGTTAGATTAAACTTAGCCGCGGAACCTCGGTATAATTTGGTTTTAAATGCTTTCAGAGGTCTTACGAGAGCGTATTGACTTCAATTTATTACGGTTGATTCAATCAATTCAATCGATTGATTGATTTAGGTAATTCAAAACGTATTTTTATGAAACGATGCATATATGTTCGTAGCCCTTGTTCTGTCTCCAGGTGTTGCAAACTCTAAGAATTTAAATTTCTCTTCATTATCATCATCCTTTCCCCTTTCATCCCGACTCTGTCAGGGTAGGATGTTTGTGAACTAGTTCTATCCTCCCATGTCTTTTCCCACACTATATCTGCATCTTCCACTCCTTTACTTTCATAATCATGTCCTTCCACCTTCCTTTTGGTCTTTTTCCTTTATTCTTCTCTTCAAATATTCTTCTTGAAAGTTGCCATTCATCCATTCTCTTCACACGGCCAAACCATTTTAGTCTCATTTTCTCAATCTGTATTTAGAGCCTTTCAATACCCAAGATTTCTCTTGATTCTTTCGTTCCTGATCTTGTTTCTCCTTGTTTTTTTCCAGACTGCTCCTTGAGAACTACATTTCCATCGCTTGGATTCTGTTTTTATTCTACTTTCTCCTGAAAATTCACTTCCCAAGTATCTGAAATTTCTTACAACCTCCAGCTGCTGACAATTCAACTCAATTTTTCCTTGAATTACTCTTATCGGATGATAGTCTGACAAAGTTGTATCTAACAGCTATGTACAAGAAGTTGTAATAATGAAGAAGTACCAAAGAAAAACTTTTCTCCGAAAACGAATGTAATTAACATAGCGATGCGAAAAATACGGAAGGCATGACGTAATTATGTTTCAACAATTTTGGCGCTCACTCATTTATGGTATCATTAGAGAATTATAGACTTTGAGGACAGCCTGGAAGGTTCTAATTCCCATTGGGCCACACATAAAGGAACATTGCCCTGAATTAATGTTTATATCATCAATCTTTGAATGGGAAAAGCAGCGGCAGCAGTTCAAGAAGCCATAGCCTCAGATAGTCTTATAGCTAATTTTTCTCGTTAGCAGCAACTTTGGATTAATACCCAAAACGCTATATTTTAATTTTGTCAATAAGCGTTCGTTGCCGTGCTTTGGATGGAAATCACTGATATATTTCTATTGCCCATGAAAGCAAAATTGGGGATCTCAGATAGAAAAGTGGGTAGCGCGTTCGCCTTCAGTGAAAGCGATTCCGGGTTCAATACCCGCTAATGGTCCATATGGGAAACGACCTTAGCTGTCGAGGAGCTTCTTAAAAATACCACGAAAGCAAGATCATAAACCGCGGTAGATCAATGAGAAAGATATAAGAGTAGATGCTAGGTGGCAGCTCTAGTTGGAAGTAGCCCATTTAAATGCAATTAAAATTGATTTGTACATAAATTCAGTTGAATTCTCAAGTAATTTCTTTCGCATCTTATGAACCCCTTAAATCTTCCTATTCCCCAAAATGCATTGTGCTTGCTTTCCTCTCGTTCTACATGAAACATTCTGTATGGAATTTTCTTCAGCTTTCTCTGTTTCCAACACTAGACACTTGCAAATTTAGTTTACATTTTCTCCTCTACTATAATGGTTTTCCAAAACACCACTTCCATTACTTTTACTGTCCAACTTTACCACTCTACCGAAAACCAAATCTCTAAGGCCACGAATGTTAGTATTCTCTAAACTTAAAGTTTGGGGCCACAGCACTCAGGTTTCTATTCATCTCCATTTGACATTTCTTGCACATACATTATAATCGAAAGCTCTTTCCACTTTCAAGTTTTGTTTTACACTACCATCCATGTGCTAATCTCTTTGCTGTACTTTTTATACTTATGTGACAAAGAACTCAAATATTTAGTGAGGGAAATATCAGATACCTTAATTTGAGAATTCTGTTAAAACTTAATTATTAAAAGAAAGAGTATTTAAACTTATACCTCTTTCTGGACTCATAACTCTGCAGATACTCTTCTACAAGGATTGAGATTTTTTTTGTATCTCTGTAGAGGAACTTTGAAATATCTTTAGGTTACGTTGATCGTATTGGCCTTTACTTGGTGGTATTCCATTACAAAAAGAAAATTGGAACGGGTATCTTGATTTTTACTATGCCACAAAATATACATACATACACAAACAGGTTTTGGTGCATAGCACCATCATCAGATGTCATCAATTATGAAAAATCTCAGTCTTGCCCAACAACCAATTGATCGCATGTATTTACTAAATCATCTTAGCACCCAGTCACTGCGGACCAAATTATGGGAAAAATCTGCCTCTCACTGAATAGCAGAGTCTTCAACAGTATTTTTACCATGAGTTTTGCATGAAAGGGACTGGAGCCAAGAGAAAACAGATCACTAAAATTTGATAGCATCTCAAGTGAGAGAATTTTAAACTGGTGTCGTTGTATTAGTTATTGTATTCAAGAATTTCTTTACTCTTAACCTTTGGCATATTAAAGATTTCAGCGAAGTCTTTTCCAAAAGTTGAACTTCAGGTACCTGGCTTACAATTAAAAATACAGTTAGGGTAAAAAGCAATATTTTTATTGATCACAAGCTTTACAAATAATTTTTTGAACCTTTAGTAGAAAAATTAGACAAATATAAATGTATAAAATATAAGTAATCAATTAATAAAATTAGCAATTTTGTTTTTAATTAAATTAATGAAACTTGTGCCCTTTTTCATTAAGCAACCAATGTATTGCACATAAATGAAATGATGCAAAACTGAAATTAGGAGCACCAGAGATGACACATAAATAGTAGGTAGAACTTCCACAGATCATACAGCCATTAGTCTTTCAAAGAATAAACACAAGAATTGAGACGTAAAAAAATTAGAGCACTCTCACAAAATCAGCGCACAAGCTATAAGTAAACTCCACAGCAAGAAGAATGCAGTCTCAAATCATTCCCTTTTGCTTTTTTTCCATTCTTCCGAAGACGGCTCCTCAGGAATCACCCATCCAATTGGAATTGCAGATGAAGAGGGTGAGAAAGAGATATATTGGTCCCACTGACTCCTAGTTGAAAAAAGAATCATTTTAGTCTTCTACTTTATTATCTCATCTCTCCAACTTTAGACCAATTACACAGTACAACAAGGGTTGCCACCTCTCTAGATTTGACCTTAAGCTTCCAGGGATAAGGAAGTTTCTCTAAGGAAGAGAGAGAACAAAATCCATTTTTATTTTCCCAAGGAATAACAAGAGTGAAAAATAGTGACGCGACTGGGACTTGAACCTGAGTCTCCCATTTTCTGGGCAGGTATTCTAACCAGTGAACTACCATGCTGCATCTCTTCCACACTGCTTGGGAATGCTTAGTCACATTTGTTAAAAATTTATTAGAATACCTGCCCAGAAAATGGGAAACCTGGGTTTGAGTCTCAGTCATGTTGCTATTCACTCTTGTTATTCCTTGGGATTCAGCCGCACGGCTTTCCCACGCTGAGTAAATAGACCTTTCCCCAATCCTTCATTTTTATTTTATTAGGAAATCAAATTTTGATGGCAATGATCAAAATAAAGTCTGAACTACGGGAATACATCATACAGAATAAAATTCTATATTCAGTAAGGGCAAAAAAAAGGTGCCCCGAAAACTTTGAAAAACTCCAGGTTATTGAGAATTTTGAGAAGGTACCCATGTGCAGAAGCAATTTACAAAGGGCAAAACAAACATCAGAAACATATCAAAATACACATTATAAATTGGATGATTAATTAAGTTAAAGTAGTTGAGAATAAAATTATTCAGGAGTCCAGTCAAATTTGGAGTTACAACGATAATGCAATGCAAATTAAGGTTGATGCATTGGCGAAATTTAAAGATGGGCTCAGGAAATTTAAGAATACACAGATGTGTAGTTATTGAAAGAGAGATCTAGCAAAGGGAACAGTGTTGGAGAACTGAGAGGTATTTTATGTTTAGCCAGAAAATGAAGGGGCAATCAGTAAAAAAAAGAGGGGAAAGAGGAATACTTTCTCACAAGAAAAATTGATTTTAAGTTTACAAGAACAATTTCAGGGGTATATAAAACAATGATGAATAGAAATGAAATGGAATGAACTATTGTAATAAAGGGAACTTTTCAAATAACTGGGCATAAGTTCTGTACAGACAGTATTAACGATGCTGAAAAACTACAAAATTGCCTCACTTTATCATTTGCTCCATTAGAAGAATAACTGACAAATAAATTGAAACCTTAAGGCATTTTCAACCATGAATAAACTAGACTTGTAGCTCCAAACTCCAACTAGATAGATCATTAAAATCAAAACAAAGGGGAAATTATCAATGGAAGCAAAATAAATGTTTGGAGATAAAATTAAATTAGAATTAAATTATATTTTTGCCATTGGTAACTGAGCCATTTTAGGACTCAGAATTTCAATTCAAGTGTAATTCAAGAAACATTAATTATGAGAGGTTCTCTCATGACACAATTAGATTATATTCTAATTTATCTGATCAAAAAAATCAATATTAATTGACCAACAATATTTAACTGTACTTTTTCTCCTGAAATTGAGGGCCTAGCAACTCAAAGTGTTAAAATATGTACATGATCTGTAATGGTAAGGAAGATAAGAACAAAGAAATGTAATTGTAGTGTACAGATAACGAGCTAAGGCCTGTCTCCTGCATTCCCTGATATCTATTGAGAGAGAATAGAGCATAACTTCTGAGAAATTACCAGTTTTACAAATAGACTAAACAGAGAATTAAAAAAAATGAAGCCTAACTCGAAGGATACAAAAATTATCAACCAAAAGGAGATCGTAAAGAATAAATAATAGTAATTGAAAGGAAGATCAATTACAGATTTCAGAAGAAAATGTCCATATAAATCAAAATAATGAGAAGAATGAACAATATGGGAAAACTATCCTAAGTAGAATAAATGAAGCAAAATTTTAAATACTGTAACAATATCATTTACAGGAAAATGGGTAAGGGTGATTTTGCGCTAGATGGTGTGCACCCAGGAAAAATCCCAAGGAATATCATTTACATTCTTCGTACTGCAACTTGCCCTAAGGACCTACCTTGCAGACTTGAATTTGCACAATTTTGCTAAATTGCAGGTTTCAATATTTGATGAATAACATAGTTTCAGGAGTTACTTTGAGGAATATATTCAGAAAGAAGAAAACAATATGTGCAATTCTACTTAACACATTGGCGACGTAAGCCTTTTTCAAGCTCTCCCACCACAGCCGTAAATTGTCACTAAACTTTTTTTCAACTGATAGTAATGAAATTTTGTGCATAAACCTTTTTCATGATTCTAAGATGGAATTAGTGTATTTTATTTCATTTGAAGCTTTACGTACTAAAAAAACAGGGCTGCCAAATTTAAAAAATAAATTTTGTTAACATTTATTTGAGAGCTTTCAAACTGTTGAAAAAAGGTTAATATTACGTATTTTACTATTGTAAATTAGTATGATAAGAAATTTATGTCTTTATCACAAATATAAAAGCAAGGCTGCCACCCTACTAGTGATGAATGTTCATATTTTTTTCTAACTTGAGAGTATCGTTTGAATATTTTTGTATGCACTTCTTTTATATATAATACATTTTAGCTCTCATCATTGATGCATAATGGCAAAAAGGGATGCCACCTATTTTTTTTATTTATTGACTTATTTGAAATTATTATATTACCTAATCCCTAATCATATGGAATAAATGTTGACTCAAAGGATAAAAAATTGTTTGCAGAGTATAAAGATAAAGCTATCCTGCTAAAAAATAAGTAATTCATAGAAAAATTGAAAAAAATATTTTTTTACTGAGAATGTTGCGAGATCCAGATGACGATATAGCGTGTATTGCGTGGTTGCCTAACATCGATGTTCAGTTGCTAATTTTGTGATAAGAAAAGCCTAATTGTCTGAAAGGTGGGACACATGTCTATTATTATTGAGCAAGGAAAATTTCCTGAATGTTTCGCACGAATCCCTTTCACACTAAGGTGCATGTCCCCTTGAAAGTTTTATAATACAGTAAAATATTNTTTATTAATATGATAATTATCATTTCATGGACTGTGCAATTATTTTATTTTACTCACCCCTATCTCAGAAATTTAAAGAAAAAGTTAAACAGTTTTGGCATAATAGCTTAAGGAGTTATCATAGCTTAAATATGATCAAAACTATTTTGATGGCTATTTCACATTTTACTATTTACCCCTCACGTTAAACTTTTCATTTGAATAAACCATCAGGTCTATATTGAGAACTTTTGCAATTACCAGGCATTTTTCTCTCATTCATGAAGTGAATGCAGAAGATTAATGCATGGAATAATTAACAAGGAATACCATAACTAATTGCAAAGTAGAGGAATTACCAGTCAACAAGGTAAATGAGTGTTCCTTTTTAAGCTTCCACAGAGTTTATCTGATGCTCTTTGCATTTTCTGTGGTTTGACCACGACTAATTGTTTAAACGATGTCAGTTTCACAGGCATTCCAGATGGCGTCTTCAGGTCAACTGGTTGGAATATTCTTCTGGTCATTCATTCAACCAGTCCTTTCACACTGTCTACTTGAGTTAATGTTTTTTAATGTGCTACTTTGTCTTAGGGCTCACCTCTAAGTGCTATGGAGGAGGTGGAATTAGTAAAGAATCATCTTGTTGCAGTTCTCAAAGAGAACATTTATAGGAGAGAGATGGTGCTAATGAGTTTTAAAAATGAAAAAGGATTCCAGAAAAGTAAGAACCAGAAAAGACGAAATGAAGAGAAGACAGAACAAAGGGATAGAGATACAAAATCTTATGCAGTTATTCCATACATAGCAGTAAGATCTGAAAGAACCTCAAGTGTTTTGAGAAACAGTCTTCTCATGAGATTCAACAGCGAGACAGAATTATCAGACAAACTTCTGAATCCAAGATTAATCTTTTGAAGGGGTATATAAAATACCACGCTCAGGTGGGAAATCTTATACCATGGGGACAAGTAGATCAATGGAAAATCAATTGAAAAAACATGAAAGGGCTACCAAGAAGAAGCATTACAATTCATCTATCAATGCTGAATGTGTCTGGAGGACACTGGGACATGAAGCTAAATTTACAGACTTCTATGTAGTTGCCAATAAGAAGACAGAATTATTCATTGATAACCATTATTCATTGATAATTGAGACCATAAAGATAGTCAAGTTGAACAGCATAACTGTTAATCTCTCCATAGTGCTTAGAGGCAAGCCATAAGAATATGAAACGAACAGATTGAAAGGACCAGCTACTGAATAATAACCAGATGCACTCTCACTAGTTGATCTGAAGGCTCTGACTGGAATACCAGCAAATATTTGAACAATTAATCACGGTGAAACCCATGAAAATGTTGAGAGTGCAAGGTACATAAGAGTTTGCAATATGCTAATGACCCTATTGTATGGATTTTTGAGGGGAAAACATTATTACATAAACTATTTCATTTAAATTATATGCATACATCTGCCTTAAAGTTTGGGCTTAACTTTTTCTTAACTCATCCTACCCTCAAGGGTACCTATCCTACATCCACCTAAGCCATCCTACCCTAAGGACAAGAAATCTACTCTTAAGAATTTCAGAAACATAAATGTTCACCTAATCCAACAAATAAGTATAAGTACAATATTCTAAAACCTGGATAGCAGTAAGATTTTTCATTGGGAATTCATAATTAATTACCGATAATTTTTGTAAATTGTTCCAAATCTTCAGTAGGCAAGGCCTCCTGTTTCTTCTTGGAGCGCACTTGATAAAGCTTGACCAGAGCAGAAAGTAAAGACAATGTCTTGCGTCCTTCAGACTGTTTACGCCTCACTCCCCACAGCACTGCATCCGCTTCTTGCTTCATAGCCTCTTCCTGCAAGAAAATATCAAACAATAATGATAATTTTTATTCATTCTTTAAGACCATAAGAAACATGGCATAGAGTAAGTCAATACAACTAGTATACTCATATACAGAATACACACATATAAGTTAACACTCATATCATAGTACATATATACATATTAATGCCCATTAATAATAAAGAGGGCATTAAATACAAAATGCAGTAGATAAAATCCTTGCTGTAAGGCTAACAATGCAAATTAAGAAAGCATTTAATAAAAGAACATTTTTAGAAAAATTCATACTGCATATTTTTACAGATCATTCAAGAATTTAGCAACAGAATAACAACACTTGGTTAGCAGTAGCTTTTCAACCTTTGATTTAAAGATTTTGTTACAGGCTGTTGATTTATATACTTGGGAAGTTTATTGTAAATGACAGAGACAGAATGATAGTGTCCCTTCAGGCTGACGGAGTAAGTGTAGTCATTGATATGGATATCTGTTTGAGTGTGTGAGGTGATCATGTTAGAATTATTAAAACATATAGCCCCTCCATATTAGTAAACTTCAGCAACTATTTAAAATTAATTCGTTCAGATTTCCTGAATACTAAGTTGAATCTACACAATGATGCTGTTTGATATTTAACAGGCAAGGAAAAGTGAAAGTATTTAATAAAAATACAGTATCCTTAAATTTAGAGAGTATGTTATATTACCTTCCCTTACTAAACGGATAAGGTTAGATATAAAATGGCAAGTTAATCACCTGTTTATGAAGTTCCACTTCAGATTTCTGTTTCTCGAGCCAAATATCTATTTCCAAATGCAACTTCTTTCTATTTTCAAACTTCTGGGCAGTGATTTCTTTCTTTGCTTGTCGCTTTCTCTTGTCTCTCAGACGTTTTTTACTTCTCTTCTCCAATACCCTTTTGATTTCTTTCAGGTCAGCCTCATTGACTGCTTTGAAGTTTTTCAAGAACAATTCCTTCAAAAAAAGTTGAAAAGGATTTTAAGTAACAGTGCACTTCCATTATTTTGGGGCTGAAAAGATAAGATAGAAAGGGAATAAAACCTTTTTTGATTCTATGTTCTTAAGCTGTGACATCCAATCAGTATCAGAGAGTTCCTTGATATTAGAAGTCAATTCATTCTCCATACTTTCCAGTTCATTCAATAGAGTCCAGCTGTCTTGTAGCAACTTCTTCATCTCAAATACCTACAAAAATACAATTAATTTGAATTTGAAGGGGAGTTATAATATTTTAGTTAGAACAACAATTTAGAAAGTATCACGCATATGTTTTAGTAAGACACTATGGTCAAGGTGACAACTATCCAGTCATCAAGAAATTCCCTGAGTTCTGTAGGGAAATATTTTAGTTTTTTAGGGTGTTCCACATTGCAAATGAGTATAATTTTGTCCAAATATTAGACGAGGTGAGTATTAGCCACTTAAGGTACCAGAAAGGGTGATGAACCATTTATAGATTCATTACGGTATTGTTTAGATGTCAGAGCTGGCCCTTGACATGGACGAGTAAGAAGGTAAAGGAGTATAACTATACTAGAAAATGGAAGCAGACTCTGAAAAAAATACTGATGTGTATTTTTTCATTAAAACAATACACCTGAATAATAGTTACAGCAGTGGCATGACTAGCATCATCTCAATGAAATAATAAATATAACTTATACTTTTCCACAAATGGGAAAGTGTAAGTTATATTTATTATTTAATTTATAATGGAATTCCACTAAATCTCAAGAGAAGATTCATTTTAGCATCATCTCAGTTTCACTGAGAAAGTCCGGCTACAAAATGTGACATCAACTAATGACCAAAAGCCTTCGAGTGGAAAACTAATTCTTGTTTCTCTCGCCCAAACTGAAATTAGATACCCATGGTAACAGTAACTCCATATGACCTCAAGTTGTATATTTGCAACATTGCTAAAAATTTAAACATAGAAAAAAGTATCACATCTATGTCTCATAAGCTTTAAATTGGTCACAACAAAAACTGTCATCACAAGGTTTCTTCCTCTCAGGAAATTTTTACCAAACTAAAACTCAACCCAAAATAAAATCCATGAAGCAAATGTTCATAAAGAGTGTAAACAGATTTTATTCCAGGATACCTGCCAAATTCCCTGAGTTCTCCAGGTTAGCGGACACCCTGTAAGGTCCAACAGAAAATTTTCTTGTGTCATAAAAAGGGATTGAAATGTAATTATAATCAACTGCCACTTAAAAATTCCTTCTTCATCCATTCTGGGGAACCAGTTTTGTTAAAATACTTATTTAAACCTTATTAAACATTTCTCTTATGCATACACTATTTAACCTTAAATGTCACCACTCCAGTAAATTATATTATAGTTGCATTTACATGGAAAATTGCTACTTGTCTTCATACATCTGAGTGCAAGTATCGCCATAAACAATTTAGACTCAATTGCAATCCAAAAAATTTCATTTTCTTTTATATAAGGTGACTTTATCTTAAATATTAGGTTGGTAGGAGACTTTTAGGACTTGAATGAAACATGATATATCACTTGATTAGATAAATATATGCCAAAGTTAAAAATCCAACCTTCTTTTACACTTCCAATTAATTTTGAAATACTATCTCTGTATGATGAACTGAGAAATGGGCAGTTAATGATAGCAGTCAGCGCAAACATGATAAGATATTTCAAGATTAAGTGATAATAATTAGGTACAGGAAATAAAAGATCTGTACCATGGTTTACGAAAATATTGGCCTGAGGCACAATAAGATATCTCATAATTAGATACTTTGTAACAATCGTGAAAATCAGATGTATACATTTCAATGTTTATTCTTCAGAATATTAGAACTCAAGACTCAAAATGTATTATAAAACACATCAATTACAGCATTAGGGCATTGCAACAATGAATGAAAATTAACTTGCCACAAATCCATTAGTAGACACAAGAGAAAAATAATGACATTTCATCTTGGTGGACTTAAAATTTAATTATTGGTGGTGTTTCATTTGGCAATGCCTATACTTCTTTAAGTAGTCTTTGGTGAAATAAATTTTGAATTTTTTTCTTGGAATGTCTTATGTTGGGGTTTATGAGGTTAAAGAAGACAAATTTCTGATGAGATATGCTTACACATAAAAATGATAATCAGAAGTTTAAATAACAGCTGTAAATTTAAAAGTATACTAATACTAATAACAAATTTAAAGCTATTAAAACTATATGCACAGGAAGCAAACTAAGAAAATTTACAATGAATTATGTAATTAACTGATATAGATATAGAGCACTACAAAAAATGGTCTGACACATTACTCACTCATTGCATGCCTAAGTTATGGACAGTTATTATTATTATTTACTCTTATACCATTGAATTCATTTATAAAGCATATTATCATCATCAAGAGAGAATGTTTGTAATAAAATTGTGATATCAAATCAATTAAGGAGAGCGTAATTGATCAGCTCTAACCAAAGTAATAAAAATCGCAGGGGACTTTGTCTCCACTGCATTTCATTAAATAAAAAATTCTGAATTAAAATCACCCCTTTGATTTACCTCAAATATTCTCTCTAATTTTAAAACCTATTCTTGCTAATCCGACGTTCCATTTTGCGACCTATTTTCAATCGGCTACCTCGTATATTCTTTCAAATGACAGGCAGTGTTTTCCATAATGCCCAGAAAAAAACACAAAGGCATATTCACATTAATGGGTTAATCATTACCTTAATAGTCTTCCCCGATGAAACAGGATACTTCGGTGAAGGGTCTCCTTTAGCTCTACAGTTAAGCCAAAATTGAATCCAGGAAGCATCATCGTTTTCCGAACTAATATGTCCTTTCACTTCGTCACTGGGTCCACTTTGAAAACCAGTCCATTGCTGCCCCAAGGCTTGATTTGGTGGCGGGAATGCATTTACGGGAACCGCACAACCATGAGGCTGTACTCCGGGGAAAAAATTGCTTTGCTGGCCGTAGAATGACGGAGGGGGTCTGTTGAAGTGAGGTGGCCATCCTGGAGGCTGTGTAAAAGGAGGTGCACCCAAGAAACCTCCAGGATGAGGAAAACTATTTCCATTCTGCTGCAACATTGGAGGATGATTCGTTGGAAAGGTTGGTGGGTAATTAGCATTGTTAACGGAAGGAAAATCTACACCAGGTGGGTTAACGTTCGTACTTTGGAAAGCTGGTATAGTTTGTGCACCGACGACATTGGGAGGAATGTAAGAATTGGGCATACGCGCCATTGCCTTAATATTAAGAATTTTTCCGAGAAGTGAGTGCTGCTCTTAGTAATTATTGGTTGAAGCGAGGATAAAGCGATAAAATCTAAAATCTAATGAAACGCAGACAAACACATGACTGGGAAAGAATAGAATCCATCTACTACTCAGACGTTTGAAGGGCGGCCTTTATCTTCTCAAACGTCGCTAAAGCGTTCTTATACTCCTCTGTCTCACTCAATTCCTTGGCACCCTCTAAAATCGAAGAAAATTCATCAAAGGCTGTCTGCAGTCGCTTTTGCGTTTCTGGAACCATCATTTTTGATTCCACGAGAACTTCTTCCTGTTTCCTAACTTCATATTCATCTTTACCTGCAATTTAAATAATTAAATTATTAAGTAAGATTTGAGTATACAACGCAAGTCAATTTTAACAACGAGGTTTCACCGGCTATGACACATGACTTCTAAGTCAACATCGGCAAGCAATGACGAATATCACTCTTTACAGAAAGATACGAATAATAATTATAATAATGTTGAACGGTTAAGTGTTACACTGTGCAAAAACAAAAGTAATTATTAGAAAACAATATTCTCTCCCGACAGAAAGGAACGGCTTTTCGTACCTTCGTCCTTGTACTTCTGAACTCGTTTCTTCTGTTCTTCGACTTGCACTTCATACATTGACTTTTCCTTGAATAATCTATTCACAACCCCAGTTTTAATTCTGATTGTTTTTATCCTAGGGTCTGCCATTACAAATTATTTCCTTAACGTACGGTAACCATTCGGTGCGGTTAACGCCTCAAATCTGTCCAATCGCCTGAATTTGTCCTTGGCAAATCTTGTCTAAGATGTAGCTTCGCCACCTTCAACTGTTGGCCCGGCACATGCTAAAAGTTTCTGAACTATCTAAATTATTCATTAATTTATCGTGGCAATCAGGTTTTCCTCCGTCGTAACAATGTTAAATGTTGCTGCTTTCAAGGACTTGAGGAGGATAAGTTAAAATTTGAAAATCGATATAGTTCTTTATATGATTACGCCCGCTCCATTTAATTACCTTTGAATGACATGGATGATGGTGCATAAAATATCACACTTTTAGTTTGTGGGAAATGTATCTTCCAATGATATTATTCCCAAACAAACTTTGTTACATTTGGAATCGGAATTTAGGTTAGGTATCTCACTTTACATGTATGATAAATTATCTTGCTTCCCTTCTTATTATGGTTATGTATGTACATTTCGCGGCAAATCCTAATGAGGTTTTCAGTGTTGCATGATAACTTTTCCCACTGAATTTGCTTAATTATCGAATATGATTTTCAGATGGTACAATCTTTGCTAGAATTAAATATTTTAAAAAGGTAGGTATATGTATAAAGGAGAGTATCCAAAGAAATCACTACAGTCTTTATGATATATCCTCTTTTAAGCCTTATCATAATCCTTACATGGAACCGCTGTAAAAAATCAGCGAATATTACAGAATGAGGGTGGATTTTATAGATACACGCTTTTTGCACTCATAATATAACTTAAATGAATGAATCGGGAAAGTATTTTCAGAAAATCATCACTAATATAAAATCAGATCGCTTAAATGACAGTTAACTGGAAGAAAAATGGCGTCACTTGTTAAACTTCAGTGATTCATTTACAGCGAGTTCTTTATTATCTCCTGTTGGAGAGGTTGGAGTTCATGCCGGTAAAACACCGAAAGAAGTTGTTCTAGGGCTCTAAAATGCTTTGGATCATAATTCCTGTTGTTATTCTATTTTTCTTGTTTCCGAGGAAGTCACAAAAAGCTCTGAAGGATAAACATGTTATTGTAAGTTTTGAATCAGTCATCTCAAAGTAGAAATATGTTTTTTAGTGCACCGGTGTTTTTTAAATTAACAATTGTTTTAATTTTATAGATAAGTGGAGGTTCCAGTGGAATTGGGAAATGTCTTGCAATGGAAGCAGCAAAACTGGGGGCAAATGTTACGATAATTGCCAGAGATGTAAACAAAATGGAATCTGCTAAGACTGAAATTATGGCTCAGTGCTCTGATAAACAGAAACAACTTGTTAATTGCGTTTCACGTGAGTCATTATGATTTGCACGTAAAATGTATTTGAATTCCCTTCATGCTCATTCATGCTTATTCCGAGAGCATTAAGTAAATTACTTCGTAAATACAAAAAAATTTGAATATTTCTTCTTAGAACGGCGAAAGCGTGCATTATAACTCTACTGTCGCTGTTAGATACTGTTTTATTCCTCTTTTTTTGGCTCATTAGTTAAAATATTTTTTATTATGCATAGCCACACCTTACTGAAAGGTTAATGGAAAATGTTCGTTCTTTAAGTTAATACGGGTAGGTATGCTTCTGATGATGACCGTCGATAGCAGAAACCGATCGGATTAAAAATTCTTGAGTAACANCAACAAAATTTTTCTTTCCTTAAGTTGTAATTCCATGTCCCAACTCATCAGCCATTTCCGAAAAATTTCGGAAGTCATCCATGCATTTTTATTTGCATGGTACTGCACTGGTAAACCATCCACCCTTAACCCCTTAAAGCACCGAGGCTTAGCACTTTTTCCTATGATTAGTAGTTTACGTTTGTCAGAACCAGACATATTTGCACAGCACAGCACAGTAATGCGGTCCATTGCCCTTTTATATCCAGACAGTTCAATGTGCTTATAGCACAAGGAACCATCTGGCGTAGCACGATAAAAGAGGCCTGTTTCATCAGCGTTGTAAATGTTATCTACACAGAATTTTTTTAAAAAAGTAGGAATTTTGGTACTTCGCCATACTTCAGCGCTGATGCTATCTGCACTTCCCTTTTCACCGTGCACTTTTTTAAATTTAATATTGTATCTTGATTTCCATCGTGACAACCAACCATCAGTTGCTTTAAAATCGTTATGTCCCAGTTTTTTAGCGATCTTCTCTGATTTCTCCTTCAACACTGGACCGCTGATATTTACGCCTCGCCCACTAACCATGGAAAACCACTGATTTAGTGCTTCTTCTACTTCTGGGTCCTTCCTGTCACGTTTTCTTTTAGAAGTTGCAGTTTGTCCCTCCTGTAATTTCCATTCCTCACGCAGTTGATTCTCCTGTTGCAAGAGACGCGCTATGGTAGATTTTGGTACACCAGTTATCTCAGCTAGTCTGCGATGGCTTGTATTGAATGGCTGGCTCGAAGGGTATCAATCTAAGTCTAGTTGGCGCCTATGCGCCCTTACAATGTTCCTGTCTCATGTACTTACTTGTGCTTACTTAATCGCGCTTCTTCGACGGGCGACGATAGATGACAGACAGCAAGTTAGCATCTGTTACTGTCCCGATTAAGCGGAATACTGTCCCGATTAAGCGATTAAATTATGTATTACATCAATAGTTTGGTTTCCGTTCCTCGAGATCTGGCCCAAATAAGCGGCTGCCCCAATAAAACGGTGGCCCAATTAAGCGGAATTGGCTGTACATAGAATTTCTCGGGAATGCTCTATTTGTATGGCTTTATTGAGAACTCACTCAATGCTGAAGTTTTTACTACATTTACCTATGAGGGCTTCAGTATAGGGCATTCAACAAGTTTATGGGTTACACAATTAACTGATGCTATGAAAAATAAAGGGAAGCAAGCACCTGCCAGTTTCATTGCAAGGAAACAAATAAATGACATCATTGAGAATATTATGAAGTCACAAACTTTATTCAATGTATTTTTTACTGTATGTAACAAAAAAATCAATATGCATAGTTACTTGATCACATAAATAATAAAAAAGTATTATTTTTATTTAAAGTAAATGTTTAAATTAACAAAGATGATTATTAATCGAATAGAAAACATTCATATACTGTGAATCTCTGAAATGGGAAGTAAGTTTTAAATATTTACTTTATTTATATTTTCTATTGTTGCATTTCTTATTTTTTACAATAACACAGCACAAGTGACAAGTGTATCACAGAATATATAGTTAGACAAGTCAGGCTGCCTAATACTTGTCATGAATGAAAAGTATCCACTGTATGGTACAGTACCCTAATCATGAAAATGAATGACATAGCAAGGGGAAAACTATCTGGAGAGGGAGAAAATTAATTAAGGGATTACAATTATTGAATGGTATGTCACTGCTAAAAATAATGCAATATTAATGGTTATTTATTTATTTTTATAGATAGATATTGTCTAGTTACTTTCCAGGTAGTTCCTAGGTATTTTCTGTGTATTAAAATGGAAATAATTTATATTGCATACTTATATAAGAATTGTTGGAGCTAATAGACATGGGAAAAATACCAGTTAAGTATGGGTACTACTCAAATCTTTAATTTAAACACTAACTACAGTTTACAACTTTTAAATTAATATGAATTTATCAAGAAAAAATTGGTAGTGGAAATTACAAGCATTTGATGAATTGTAGGGAGGAGAGAGTAGCATGGATAATCTGCAAACGAGATAATCAAAACAGGGATACTCAAGAGTTTACTTTATGAGATATATACAATGAAAATTTTTACGGACGATCTAAGTTACAGTTTCTTTTTACAGTAAGTGAATATTTATTTACAAATCAATGTCAATGTTTTTCTACTACATTAACCTTAGGCATAAGCCAATACTATGATTAAATCTTAAAAACCTCTCAATTCATGGGACTTACTTAACTCACCAATAATCTGGGTGCCAATAGGGATGCCCTGGACAGATGCCAAAGAATTGACAGATGTAATGATTGAAGGGTTGGATTGAGAGACTGGTGTGCTTGGAGCAGGAGTAGATGAGGGGAGAGGAGTTGATGCTGAAGAACTTGGAGTTGGAATGCTAATGGAATTACTTCCAGTACCANCTAGGGGATTAGGAAACATTTTTTTGTACATAAAAATTTCAAAGCATTTATATATTTTTATGATTGGAATAATGTCATAAAATTATTGAGTTTTAAGGGAGAGAGAGTAGCTCAGGTAATCTGCAAAATGGATAATTATAGCATGGATAATCGAGATTTAACTGTATTTAAAAATAATACTAAATCCATCTTGGTATTACCACAGAAATCTCAAGAAAATAATTTTGTGGCAGCTATAGAGGATGAAATTCTAAGATTATTCTGTTTAAAAAATTAAGGTAGATGGAGAAAAGCTAGACTAGTTCATGTACCTGGCTATTGCTCTCCGTTGAGTTTGTTAGATGCTCTGTATAAGTTGGAAGAAAAACCTTTTCATTTTTCTAGATTCCCACTGAATTAAAAATTACTTTTCTTACAAGTAATTAATTAATTACTGTACAAGGTACAGAAATGTATACAGTATTGTATCAGTGCATGAAAAAAGTGATTTGAATGGATTTTTGCTGTAATAATGCAGTTTTTCGGATACTTTGAAAATTATGTAATCCAATTAGTTCTGATTAGCAGGACTCTTGCACACTTCTATTTTAAACAGCTGCGGTTGGCCCTTTTCTTTTGATAGTGAAATATATGTAAGCATGGTTTTTTTAGGCTTTTTGTGGAACAATTTTTAAAGAAGTTTTTACATTCATACATACATTGTAACATTCTTCAAAGTATAATTTACTCTTTGAAATCATTCTTCACTTGAGTATCTACTATTGGGAATGAATAATTTATTACCATAAGAATTGATACTTCCTGTGACTTAGTGGTTGTAACAAAATTATTTTTGTAGTGGACCTCAGTGATGAAACGGCCAACTTCAGCAGTGCCCTAGAAGTGGCTGAGCGTGATTTGGGACCAATTTATATGCTAATCAACTGTGCTGGAATGGCAAAGTGTGGAAAGATAGAGGACATGAAAATGGATGATGTGAAGGTCTGTGAACAAATATTATTAATATCTTTTAAGCAGGGAGATGTTTTTATAGTTTTGCCTGATGTGAAGTACAGTAGCATATGGAATTATTTCAGAGCCTTGAGCAAACTGATTTAGTACGCAGATATTTACTTTTCCAGAGCAACATTGCTGTGGAAAAGTAAATATCTGTGTAATAACACGAATTTCCACAATATCACGGCCACCTCCGTAGATTTCAAACTGATTTAGTTTAAGCAGTCTAAGTTTTCCTGACATATAGTTGGAAAGGAAATAAACTTAAGAAAAATTAAAGTCATGAGGTTTACCAAGGGAAAGAACGCAAAGTTAATAATCATGGTGGATGAGGAAAAACTGGAACAGGTGTATAAATTCTCTTGCTTGAATAGTTCTCTCTCTTGGGATGGAAGGTGCACAGGTGAGGTTTGAAAAAGAGTAGTGTAAGCCAGGAAGCTTTTGTGAATTGATGGGAACTGATGACTTGAGGTATTGACAAAGAAATCAGGAAAATATTGGTAAAATCCTTGGTATGTAGTGTTTTGCTGTATGGGTATGAAATAAGGATCTTATGAAAGGGAGACATCAAAAGATTAGAGGCTATCAAGATGTGGGTATGGGGAAGAATGGAAAAAATAAGTTGGATTGATAAAAAAAATAAACATAAGGGTAAATATTTATATAGTATGAATTCACAAGAAATCAAATGACTAATGGTAAGGCTACAGCAAAAGTAATAAATGATTATTTAAGTTATTACTAGCTACAGACATCATATGATGTAAAATTTAATTAAATCGTACAATAACTAAACATGCTGTTACATGCTATTCATTTCTTTTGTAGTTCTGAATCTTTTTTATAAATTATGCTGGGACTCCTTTTTTGCATTGTTTCATTTAGNCTTATACCATTGAATTCATTTATAAAGCATATTATCATCATCAAGAGAGAATGTTTGTAATAAAATTGTGATATCAAATCAATTAAGGAGAGCGTAATTGATCAGCTCTAACCAAAGTAATAAAAATCGCAGGGGACTTTGTCTCCACTGCATTTCATTAAATAAAAAATTCTGAATTAAAATCACCCCTTTGATTTACCTCAAATATTCTCTCTAATTTTAAAACCTATTCTTGCTAATCCGACGTTCCATTTTGCGACCTATTTTCAATCGGCTACCTCGTATATTCTTTCAAATGACAGCAGTGTTTTCCATAATGCCCAGAAAAAACACAAAGGCATATTCACATTAATGGGTTAATCATTACCTTAATAGTCTTCCCCGATGAAACAGGATACTTCGGTGAAGGGTCTCCTTTAGCTCTACAGTTAAGCCAAAATTGAATCCAGGAAGCATCATCGTTTTCCGAACTAATATGTCCTTTCACTTCGTCACTGGGTCCACTTTGAAAACCAGTCCATTGCTGCCCCAAGGCTTGATTTGGTGGCGGGAATGCATTTACGGGAACCGCACAACCATGAGGCTGTACTCCGGGGAAAAAATTGCTTTGCTGGCCGTAGAATGACGGAGGGGGTCTGTTGAAGTGAGGTGGCCATCCTGGAGGCTGTGTAAAAGGAGGTGCACCCAAGAAACCTCCAGGATGAGGAAAACTATTTCCATTCTGCTGCAACATTGGAGGATGATTCGTTGGAAAGGTTGGTGGGTAATTAGCATTGTTAACGGAAGGAAAATCTACACCAGGTGGGTTAACGTTCGTACTTTGGAAAGCTGGTATAGTTTGTGCACCGACGACATTGGGAGGAATGTAAGAATTGGGCATACGCGCCATTGCCTTAATATTAAGAATTTTTCCGAGAAGTGAGTGCTGCTCTTAGTAATTATTGGTTGAAGCGAGGATAAAGCGATAAAATCTAAAATCTAATGAAACGCAGACAAACACATGACTGGGAAAGAATAGAATCCATCTACTACTCAGACGTTTGAAGGGCGGCCTTTATCTTCTCAAACGTCGCTAAAGCGTTCTTATACTCCTCTGTCTCACTCAATTCCTTGGCACCCTCTAAAATCGAAGAAAATTCATCAAAGGCTGTCTGCAGTCGCTTTTGCGTTTCTGGAACCATCATTTTTGATTCCACGAGAACTTCTTCCTGTTTCCTAACTTCATATTCATCTTTACCTGCAATTTAAATAATTAAATTATTAAGTAAGATTTGAGTATACAACGCAAGTCAATTTTAACAACGAGGTTTCACCGGCTATGACACATGACTTCTAAGTCAACATCGGCAAGCAATGACGAATATCACTCTTTACAGAAAGATACGAATAATAATTATAATAATGTTGAACGGTTAAGTGTTACACTGTGCAAAAACAAAAGTAATTATTAGAAAACAATATTCTCTCCCGACAGAAAGGAACGGCTTTTCGTACCTTCGTCCTTGTACTTCTGAACTCGTTTCTTCTGTTCTTCGACTTGCACTTCATACATTGACTTTTCCTTGAATAATCTATTCACAACCCCAGTTTTAATTCTGATTGTTTTTATCCTAGGGTCTGCCATTACAAATTATTTCCTTAACGTACGGTAACCATGCGGTGCGGTTAACGCCTCAAATCTGTCCAATCGCCTGAATTTGTCCTTGGCAAATCTTGTCTAAGATGTAGCTTCGCCACCTTCAACTGTTTGCCCGGCACATGCTAAAAGTTTCTGAACTATCTAAATTATTCATTAATTTATCGTGGCAATCAGGTTTTCCTCCGTCGTAACAATGTTAAATGTTGCTGCTTTCAAGGACTTGCGGAGGATAAGTTAAAATTTGAAAATCGATATAGTTCTTTATATGATTACGCCCGCTCCATTTAATTACCTTTGAATGACATGGATGATGGTGCATAAAATATCACACTTTTAGTTTGTGGGAAATGTATCTTCCAATGATATTATTCCCAAACAAACTTTGTTACATTTGGAATCGGAATTTAGGTTAGGTATCTCACTTTACATGTATGATAAATTATCTTGCTTCCCTTCTTATTATGGTTATGTATGTACATTTCGCGGCAAATCCTAATGAGGTTTTCAGTGTTGCATGATAACTTTTCCCACTGAATTTGCTTAATTATCGAATATGATTTTCAGATGGTACAATCTTTGCTAGAATTAAATATTTTAAAAAGGTAGGTATATGTATAAAGGAGAGTATCCAAAGAAATCACCACAGTCTTTATGATATATCCTCTTTTAAGCCTTATCATAATCCTTACATGGAACCGCTGTAAAAAATCAGCGAATATTACAGAATGAGGGTGGATTTTATAGATACACGCTTTTTGCACTCATAATATAACTTAAATGAATGAATCGGGAAAGTATTTTCAGAAAATCATCACTAATATAAAATCAGATCGCTTAAATGACAGTTAACTGGAAGAAAAATGGCGTCACTTGGTAAACTTCAGTGATTCATTTACAGCGAGTTCTTTATTATCTCCTGTTGGAGAGGTTGGAGTTCATGCCGGTAAAACACCGAAAGAAGTTGTTCTAGGGCTCTAAAATGCTTTGGATCATAATTCCTGTTGTTATTCTATTTTTCTTGTTTCCGAGGAAGTCACAAAAAGCTCTGAAGGATAAACATGTTATTGTAAGTTTTGAATCAGTCATCTCAAAGTAGAAATATGTTTTTTAGTGCACCGGTGTTTTTTAAATTAACATTTGTTTTAATTTTATAGATAAGTGGAGGTTCCAGTGGAATTGGGAAATGTCTTGCAATGGAAGCAGCAAAACTGGGGGCAAATGTTACGATAATTGCCAGAGATGTAAACAAAATGGAATCTGCTAAGACTGAAATTATGGCTCAGTGCTCTGATAAACAGAAACAACTTGTTAATTGCGTTTCACGTGAGTCATTATGATTTGCACGTAAAATGTATTTGGATTCCCTTCATGCTCATTCATGCTTATTCCGAGAGCATTAAGTAAATTACTTCGTAAATACAAAAAAATTTGAATATTTCTTCTTAGAACGGCGAAAGCGTGCATTATAACTCTACTGTCGCTGTTAGATACTGTTTTATTCCTCTTTTTTTGGCTCATTAGTTAAAATATTTTTTATTATGCATAGCCACACCTTACTGAAAGGTTAATGGAAAATGTTCGTTCTTTAAGTTAATACGCGTAGGTATGCTTCTGATGATGACCGTCGATAGCAGAAACCGATCGGATTAAAAATTCTTGAGTAACAGGCAACGTTAATCGTACTCTTACTGTAACAGCGTTTCACGACTTCCAGCCAATTCATCTAAATTTCTAGCGGTATCACACAACAAGAAATGTGTTGAGAAGTCATGTCATCCTATTTGTAGATGACTGCACCACACTCGCATGACTTATGAAGTTCTTCATCTTTTTCGCTTTCTGATATTTCAGTTTTCTTATGGCAATTATTTTTAATGTATTCTTTCGCAAATTAGTGATGCTAATCATGTTCAATCGTTTTTACTTTATAAGCGGTTTCAATAATCATTGAACAAGTAAATAGTTCTGTATCAGTTTCGTTACATCATTCTGATTAATGAATTTGCGGTGATCGCCATTCCTTGATATAGAAGAAGCTAGGGAATTATTCAAGCATTGTTTGCATTATAGGCTAGGATCTATTGTGTTGATAGGAATCTGGTAGCTGAATTTTTCTCAATTGTTTATTTGCACTTATTTTTATGAACACTAATAGATATAAAAAATGTAAATAAAAGAATAAAAAGTATTTCAAGTTTTATAAATGCGATTAGAAAACCTTTGGTTATTGGTTTCATGTATATATTTTAGACATGATTTTACCAGAAAGTTCAATGGAAAGAGACTGCACCACCAAAGTCCTCACAGAGGCAGTTGCAGAAGTGTATTTACATGAGAAGAGGTGATTAATGATATTAATGCTATTCTAGGGCTATGTTAATCCCAGGCAGATGGACTGAAGGGCTTCTTGAACCCATATGGGTTATTTTGTCACAAACACAAAAATAAGCATAGATAAAAAGGTAGAGAATAAAAAAGAGGGACTTATCTGGAAAGACCTATTACAGTTTTAGAGAAGATAAGGGCAATGGTAGGGAACATGCTTGCTGTGGATTTTAGTTCCACCATTTAACGAATTTGTATATTTTGGTATCAAGTTTTGTTTCATTTCCCTTAAAATTTAAGGTTTTTGTTTAATTAATGATAACATTTTACTATAATTAATTTATTGGTTTCATTTAATTTTGCGGGTTAATTCTGGAAACATGTTTGTAAGATAACCTAAGGAATTTAAAGACTTTGGGTATTACCAGTCTTAAGATGTAGTTTTCATTATTTTTTTATCTTCAAATACTTAAATGGTGGGTTTTCTGAGAACATTCTGATTATTCTCTGTACTAATCCAACTTCCTGAAACAGTAAACTGTAGATTATCCATGCTAATAGATGTATGACACTGAAATCAAAAACAAGGATACGAAAAAATATGGAGAATGTGGTTGAATAATATACAAGGGCTGTATGATAAGTACCTGAGTTAGGCAAGAAAACACATTTTTTTTAACTTCTTTTAAATTTATCTCTCAATATAGTCTCCTTTCAACTCAATATGTTTATTCCAGCGATATTCTAACTTTTTCACGCCATCCAAAAAGTATGTTTTGTTGGACTGCAAAATAGACCTCTGTTGTGGCGATGACTTCCTTGTTTGACGTGAATTGCTTTCCCCCAAGCCCCTTTCCCCTGCCTTGTGATTGTCCTTCCCTTCTCCAAATAGTGGGTGAAGATGATGCCTCGCGAAACCCAAAAAAACGGTGGCCATGACTTTTCCGGCCAATGGAACCGTTTTCGCCTTCTTTGGAGCAAGTTTGCCGGGTGAAATCCACTGTTTTGGTTGTTCTTTCATTTCTGGCGTGTAGTAATAGATCCATGTTTTGTCAACAGTCATGAGCCACCATAGAAACTCTTTCGGATTGCACTTAAACATGTCCGAACAGTGCTCTGAAGTTGTCATGCGATTCCGTTTTTGCTCCACTGTGAGCAAACACAGCACCAATCTCACCAATAGCTTTCTCATGCCCAATTATTCGTGTAGGATACTTTGTGTGCATTCAGTTGAGATGTTTACAATGTCAGCAATCTCTTTGATCTTCACACGGCGATCTGCTTGCAGGATATCATGGACTTTGTTAATCATATTCTCCGTAGTCACCTCAATAGAACGGCCTGGGCGCTCTTCATCAAAAACAGATGTTTGGCCATGCTTGATTTCATTAAACCAATATCTGATGGTAGTCATCAAAGGTGCATGGTCCTTATAAACAGCATGCAACTTCACCTCGATTTCCTCACATGTCTTCCCATCCAAAGAAAGAAATTGAATCACTGATTGATATTGCTCTTTCTCCATGGTGGCAAGCAAACACGAACTTGACTACTTTCATCAACTATCAAAACAAAACTACTTGATTAATCTGTCTGAAATTTTGACAGTCATGTAGAGCCTCATATTGAGTCATATAAAGAGCTCTAGTAAATTTTCCTAGGTATTTATTATGATAGATCAAGAATTCAGTCCCAAGAACCATGTTGCATCTTATTTGTTGGTATATATGTAATCTTTTCATTTTTGTTCTTATTCTGGTTGATTCTATGCACCTTCCATGTATTTAATTACAGTCAATTCTGCTTAATTGAGACACATTGGGACTAGGACGTTTTGGCCCAATTAAGTGGCTGCCCCAATAAAGCGAATTTCTATAAAAAACATGCTTAGGGTGGCTTAGTCGCTTGAGGTATTCATTTTTTCCGTGTACGTTACGCAACGGTAACTGATTAGGGATGTGAAGTCAAGGTGCATTCACCCCCTCCCATTCGTTTTCAATGACCGCTCGTGAGTCAAATTGGGTATAGGTCACTTAAGTCAGTAAGGAATGTAATGTTTTAAGCAAACATACACACGAAAGGCGGAATGAAACTGATCATCAGTGCGAGTAAGCCGTGGACAGCAGTGATTGTGAGCCGTATCGGTCATAAGTCGCATCGGTCGTAAGTCGATAAACAGCTATACTACCCCAATCATTTGTCTCGGCTACACATAGCACTAGAGGTTTCAGGAATGAGTAAACCAAGCTACGGTAGCTGCTTCGGTGTTAACGTAATCAAGGAATGCCTGGAAGTGGCTTCTTGGTGCTAGAAGGGATGATAATTCTGATGACTCTCACCTTGAAAAAAGTTGATCCATGATATCCAGTACAGATCCCTCGGATGATCAGCTGCAGGCGGCAAGTTCGGAAGCAAGCGCTGAGATAACTTCATACGCCGATTCTCGAGACAAAACTCAGATAGACATACTGCGTTTTGCCTATCACTGGTAATGTTCCACTTGCAGTAACACTGCGAAACGCTGGAAAATATTACAGAGGACTCACTTAAGCAGAGTGCGAGCAAACCCGGAAAATGAATGGCCTCAGTTTATGCTCCCGTTGCGAACATAGTCCTGAGGAACGTGCGAGCATTACCCTCCGCGTCTGAACTCCTCGGCGAAACGGATCAGGCTGAATATTACAAGATTTCTAACTAAAAAAATTTTGGAGTCTTTCTTGTAGTCATATGTTCGATGGCAAACTCCCGTTTCAGCTGTAAATATCAGAACTGTTGATTCTCCCTCTTGAACGTTATGAACAGTTTTCTTCTTTTCACATTCCTAAACTAGGGAAACGTGAGAACAATAAGATAAAATTGAGGTAATTAAGTTTTTGAACACATGAACAATGTTGATGTGAACCGTTATTTTTAATGAGTCAAAAATTGCATTAACATGTTTTTATGCAGTCGGGAAGAGACTTCGTACTTGTTGTTTAGATAAATTATAGGTCATTTATCATATTTTATCCTGCCGGGAGTCGAGAGACTTCTCTAATCAACCGAAACCAGGGATTATGTCTGAATTCCGGCAGAAGTGGCAATTTTAGTAATCGGAAGGGGGTTGTAACGAGAAGAGAACCGTACATTGGGACATGCTACAGTAAACCTCATCAAATTGGCCCAACCGGTCAAAATATTTCTTTAAGTAAAATAGGAGCACATAGCCTGCGTATATACCTCACTCCCCTGACAAGCGTGGTAAAGTTGCGATTTAGTGCTCTCAACTAAAGATAAAGTGCTGCAATGATTCATTTCCTACAATACTATTGAATTCTCTGTAAGTGTGCCTTTTCCCCTAAACAATTTGCAAATATCAAGAATTGCGTTTCGGGTAGCAATGGGGACAATCGCTCACAGCGCTTCAGTCATTCTTTTCGTTTATTCAGCCAAGCGCCATGTTCTTGGTCATTCAATGTAGCACAATAATTTTTTGAGAGCACTCTCTTTAGGAATACGGTCGCCCTCCAGCGTTTTCCAGCTATATAGTTTTGTATTGATAATACATACATAATTTCCTTAACGAGTTAAATCTAATTCGTTTCTATAAAAAAAAACGTCTCGTTATTACTATCATGGACAAATTCTGTGTTAGAGATTCTCAGAAATATGCTTTAGGGCAAGAAATGCCGCCCTGAAATTTTCAGAGCTACGTTCACCTAAGTCCTAAGAAAAAAGATAGAGAAAAAGTCTATCTTTCGGACTGCATATAAACATATTAATGCAATTTTTTACTCATTACAAACGACGGTTCACATCAACATTGTGTTAAAAAAATAACTACCTCGATTTAATCTTATTCTAACGTGTCTCCAGTTTAAGTATATGAAAAGAAGAAAATTGTTTGACTTTTTCTCTTTCATTTCTTCTTCAAAATTCAAGCATGTGAGACATGCATTTTCCCTTGCTTACCTATATACGAAATGCTAAGGTCAACCAATTGTTTTGGCGAGATAAAGCGTTCAGAGTTTCACAAAGAAGATGAGTTCCATTCTACGATAACTGTTAGATACAAATTCCTCCTTCTTGAATAATAATAAGCCATTTAATCTACAAATTAATTTTGATTGACATTTGATTGATCGATTTAATTGAAAAAATTACAGTTCTGAATACAGCGCTCTCCATAGAAGCTAAAACATAAACTTATATTTTTAGGTTTGTCAGACTGAATTTTGTCAACAGAATTTACTCAAAACGAATTGAATTTGTAGCTAAACTAATGGAAAAACTGAGCAAAACAAAAAATGGTTTATAATGAACCAAAAACTTAGAGATTCATCAAAAGAAGATACTGAGCTTCATCAAAAGTTTACTTTATTTTATAACTAATGGAGTGAGGATAAGTGGTAAAAGCACAATGAAGGCAAGCTTTGTTGCATTATTTCCTCTTAGATACTGTCCTATATATCTTCAATTAAATCACTCTGCCATAAAAGGAGAGTAACACACCCTCCTATTAACTGTTAGTTAATTATTTTGAGATCTCCAAGAATCACCCGAGTAAATCTCATCTCATATTTTCCAACCATCGTAAATCTTTGGTAAGATTTGGAAATTGTTATCGGTCTGTCCCCTCAGCAGGTTAACTAGTGACATTATTTCATTAAATTGTTCTGTAGAAATATATTAATAGTACACTAAGCTTAAAAGTATTCTTAAGTCTTTTTTGATAACAGTTAAGATTTTCCACATGATAACACCATCTAAAATTGAATTAAATCGCCTACCAATCCTAAGCTCCATGTACAGTGTGAACTCATACTGAAATTCTGGGAGGGGGAGATTTTAGGAAATTGTACAAAGCACTTGGTTTACAAATCAAAACTCGATATTCACAAAACCATTGTAGCCCTCAGACAGTATTACATTCCTCATGAACATGATGTGATTTTTATGACCCAATTCGATAGGGTGAGAGAACAAAATAACCTTGCCATATCAATCAGCAAGAAAGTGCAAAATCAAGCACCTTCCTTAGGGTAGAATAAAATTGAGAATAATTTCACAACGATGCCACAGCACATTTCCAGTATTACGTACAAGGGTGAAAAATAATGAACGTTCATGTTTTTGATTTCCTCAAGGAGAGAAAGAACATGGTTGACTGCAAAAATTGAATGTTACAAATCATTTCTCTATTTTGTGCATACAAGCTAAAACTATAAGCAAAATACACTTAAGTGGTCATCAAGGTACTGAAGATCTCTGTGTCCTTCCAGTTTTTTCATAAAATTTAGAAGTATTAAAAGTTCAAATTTACTTCATTAATACTAATTTAGGCCTTAAATTGCCCTAAAAAGTCTCCCAAATATTGGCCTCTTTTATCTTAAACATCATTCCTAATCTTACAAGGGGAGGCTCTCAGAATTTTTCTGGGATTTTGATGAAACTTTTTGTGGTGATAGTGGTAGTAGAGCAATGAAACAGCCTAACGGCTTTCGTGTGAATGGGCCTTAGTTTCGCGGTAATAATTAATTGAAAATTGGTAATCTGAGCATAGGCAACCCAGCAATACACACCCTTGCTCGCCCGTGTATTCTCCGTTTAGAATTATTGTTTTCGTTTTCTTTTCATTTTCTTTTATTATATTTACATTAATTACTTCCTAATCGAAACTAGTACAATAAGTACATCTATTTCTCGGTACCCGATCACATGACCTACCAACAAATCTCATCGACGGAAAGCTTCATTTGAAGACTGATTGACGGTTTTAAACGTAGTTTTCGTTAATGACACGGAATTAAGTGGTAATTATTTCATTTGCCTCTATTTAAAATGTTTTTTAGTTCCACGAAAATCTTCACAAGTTAAATTAAATTGAAGAAATCAACCACTAGATGCTTCATAATTGTTCGTT
>KZ308152.1:1942518-1963465 GCA_000376725.2 Ladona fulva | reverse complement strand
TTATATTAGATAACTAATTTAATATATAAATATAGATATAAACTAATGTTTATTTAAAATTAATCGCATCTTTGGATAAATCTCTTAGTAGGATAGTTTTGTCTATAATCTCATGAGTCTTTGTCAGGTCACCTGATAATGGCTCGCAAGAGTCTAAACCGGTCATTAGTAAAATTTGATAGAATTTGAAAAAAGCTCCACAAAGCTGCAGTTTGCAAGTAAACCAAGCATTAGGAAATTCCAGCCAACAGAGGTTAGGTTGAGAAATTCATGCGAATGATCTTAGTTTCACTGCAGTTATGATTGATAATAAATAATCAGAGTAGAGGTAACCCCACAACACAACACAGTTCCAGCTGAATGGCTATTGAGATTATTCTGAGTTTACTGGACCAAGGGAAATAGACTTACGTTGTGGAAAAATGTAAGATGCAAAAAACAACAATATGTAACTATTTTTGCTCAGAATAGTAAGTACCTTGTCTGTTAATTTTTAATTATTAAAGAGTAGGTATGTTGAAATGTTCTGCATATCTTCAACCCCCATAAATTCTTTTGTTTTCTGACTGTAAAGTTTCTACAGATGTACCTATGTACTATTGCAATAAAAATCATAGTTAAATTTATATTTTCAATGGTATTGCAGTCTTGTTCTATCTCTTTTTTTTTGGGGAGTGTCACGAGTTAAGCAAAACAATGATTGCTGTAAGATATTGCAGAAGCAAGCACTGAGTACACATTTCATTGGTGTAAATGTATTTTGCAGGACAGGTCTTCAATAGCTGAATACAAACGTCATTAGTCTGTTTTCCTATTTACACTAAAATTGAGATTGTATTTATTTGTTCATAAGTCCAGGATAGACTATTCTTTAAGGTTATTTTCTTTTAGGGCAAGGGGAATTTTTCCTATGTTTTTGTTGGACTTTTCTGATAATAGCAAATGCACTCTGTATGTACAGTTATAATACTTGAATTGCCATTGAAAGAGGGGTAATTGGAAGTGTCTATTAAAGGTAGAATTGTTACTTTTACCAAGTATGAAGATTTAACCATTGTAATCAAGCAACATCCTCTTGGTAAGTTGTAGAAAAGGAATCTGCAATTTCATTTTTGGGTTAACCTTCAATGTCATACCATAACAGAAACAGAATTAGCTTATGCAGCTGATTTCATTACTTTGTTGTGGCTCACAAAGCATTTGCCAGAACTGTTTAGAATGTAATTGAAAGTAATTACCTATTTGTTTATGCTCAGGGACTACCATACAACATATCTGTCACCATGGCATTGCCTCCAGACACAGACACTCCAGGCTTTGCTAATGAGGAGAAAGATAAGCCAATGGAGACCAGACTCATCAGCCAATCTGCTGGTCTTTTTGAGCCAGAGAAGGTTGCAAATAAAATTATGTTGGATGCATTGGTGAGATTCTCTTTAAATTTAGATGTTTTATGTGGTGAAATTATTGAGGGAAGAATACTAGGGGAAAATCAGAGGGGAAGATGGAGACAAAAGTTGTTAGGTGACAAAAAGGGTGGGGAAAATTACCAAGAGGTGAAGGAAGTGGTGATGAGTTGGGAATATTAGGAGATATTAACCTACTCAAAGGTAGAAAACTCATGTAAAATATGGCAACAAAGTTATTTGGAGTAATCCGAAATTCCAAAGTGGGTTTTTCATGACTTTCATTATTTTGATTTTTGAAATGAATGCTTTCATAATGATTTTAACAAAGCTTTCAGCTCTTGAAAGTTGTCAATTGAATGAGAATTTGTTGTTTGTGCTTCCATTTTCAATTCAGGAAACTATGAATACAAAGGCTTTGTATTTCTTGTAAATAATGGTTTAATACAGAGAACCATTGTTGCAGATTATTTATTTTGTGCATTATTTATACATGAGTTTTTAATCTGTTGATATGTAAAAAAACTCACAATACAAGAAACAAATGTTTATGCATTCATATGCAAACAGTACTTATGCAAGACCATTTTCCCACTCAAATTCACCTTATAAAACAATTGTTTTCCTTATTTACTTATGTAAGTGCTATGATTACTTAACCAACATCATATGCTGTAGTAAATGAGAGAGTGATGAGCTAAATGATCTATTTTAGATTTTTAATGGATGACTGACTGCATAAAATGTATAAATATAATGTTACCACTATTTGCATACTTTTTATATGGGAAAATTGCTCTATTTCTATTGTTTAAACTTTGCAACTTTGTGATTTTTTTACCGACATGGATGAGTAGAGGTAACAACATGTGCAAATAATAACATTGTTTATTTATATATTATAAATTGCCTAAGATATATAAAATTGGATTCTTTCTGATATCTGTGCATTATCTCCCCATCATTATCCTTGGTAAACAAGAGTTCACAATATGGACTGATTATATAAAAGTCTATTAAGAGATCAATTTTTAACATTTGAGTAATATTACATATATAATTGAATGCAACATCTTCTTAAAATATTATTTAATGTTCAGTATTCTTAAAATCTCATTTTTCTTCCAGGATGGTAAGTTCTTCAGTTTCATTGGATTTGAAAGCTTTATGCTCACGACTCTCTGTGGAGGAATGGCTCCATCTGCTTCTTTGCTGGATCTTGTATATGAGGTAGGTCTTGTTTATCTATATTGCCCATATATTCTCCATCTTATGAGCCTTTTTTACATTCTGCTCATATTTTTTCAGGTGCTATTTTTGTCTGTCTTCAAAATAGTTGGACAGATTTACTTGAAATCATTCCACCGCATCATCAGGAAGTGCATGAAAGAAAAGGATAGCATGAAGAAAAATGAGTAATTTGTTTCTAAAAGTTAGGTGCTGATTGAACGGAATAAAACTCAATATTATATCAAGGAATTAAAACCAAACATGCACATTTGTGCTTTATTAATTAGTGTGGATTTCAGTCATGATGCTCCATTTCATGTCTTTTTTGTGATATGAAGCAGTGCTACTTTCACATTTTGTTGGGAAATATTTCTCATTTATCATTGCATTTTTATATAATTTATATTACAGTCCATTTTGATCATTTTTATATGGTACTATTACCTCTGTTCATTAAGAAGACTGTATGCATTTTAAATATAATCCTCATCTCTCATGAATTATTTTTATGATTTAATTTAAGGCATTTAAAAGTAGCTAATTTTCTAGTAAAAGATTATGCTGATGTTATATCAATTACATGTGATAAATGTGTTGGGAAACTATTTATTAAAGTAAGTGCTCTAAATGGGCTGTAGACCTTATGGCAGAAGAACAAAATTCTTTGGGCATTTTAATAAATTATGTTACTTGTAGAAACAAGTCTGTTTTCAGCAAATGGGTGAGAGGAATGAAAATTCTGCAGATGATGCATTTTACCATGCACGTGAATGATGATAAATGCTCAGGATGGAACAGGGTACTTCCTTTGGTCTTGTCTTCTTCAATCCAGTCAGATCTGGGTTTATTATTCTTACTACTTTTACCTTGGGCTCATACTTTAGCCCATAAATCTGGTATTCATACTCTGAACTTGCATTTCCTTTCTGTCTTCCGTCCATATCTTGCCTGTTTTTACCTAAGGCTTTTCTGGTGTATCTGGTGTACTCCTATTTTCTTATTGAGAAGGTTATGTTCCTAAATGTCTTGAGGCATGATTCCAGCTTCTTGCTGTTCCTTCTCCATTTTGCTGAACCAGGGTCTGATGGTTTTCTTAGTTGTATAATTAGTGAAGAGCTTGCTAGTCTCTGGACTCAAAAATGTCTCATGGCTACAAAAGGCTATTCTCATTCATTTAAATTTATATTATTTTCCATTAAAAAAAAATAGATTATGATTGTGTCATATTCTGTATTTACAGTATTCTTTATTCAGTCTTTAGTACTGATTCTCTCTTAAACTTTTGCCTTTTCAGTATATTTTTTATTTTCCATAGCTCCCTGAGGGTGGTCTTTATGCTCAGTACGAACTCATTTTTCTCAAATGAGATTTGGAGTCTCTTTTACCTGATCCCCAAATTGGTTGATTAATTTGTATTGCATTTGAATCACTCATGAAAAGTGGTTTGTCTCATTTGGAGCAAAAATCATATTCCTAAAGTTCTGCTATTTCAGGAGTTTCAATTAATTGTTAGTTTGAACAATTTTTACCCTTTGTTTTAAGAAAAGTGTCACAATGCTATTCTACCAATCAGAATATAGCATCTTAGAAGTTTGGTGATATGTGCTATTCTCTGATATCACATCTATATAAATGAGTATTCAAACAATCCGTAAGTGCATAATGATTTATTGGACATGTCAGTGTCAAGGAATGAATTTCATTGCATTAATTATTCCCTTGATGCTATATTTATTTAGCATGCAGTGAAAATTCTATTTTTGTAATTTTGCAAATTTATAATCTTTTAAGCATCAAAAGGTAATTTATGAAAATAGTTATTCTTATATTCTGTGGGCCTTTTGAAAATTTGTTCAGTGAGAGATCTTTGAAGGTGGTGGTCTCTTTGCTTTTGTACTGTAGAGATGGCCAGATTTATTTAATGAGAGATTATATTTTATAGAGTCTACTAACAGATTCTTTCATACCAAAGAGTTTAAGGAAGAAGAGAGACTTATTTTGAACAGGTATGAATTTGTGAAGAATGTGGAAGTGGAATTGCAAGGAGATGTGATATTGATTGTATAATTTGTGCTACTTTGAAAGACTGTAAACCTGCCTTGATATCTCTATTTCCTTTCCTTGACACTTAAGTAATATATTTGTTGATAACTGTCAGGTAGGCAATGATCTAATATTAGAAATTCTCTGAATATGTATCTCACCTATGGAATCATACTGGTCAATAAAATTTCTGCAGAATGTCATTTCACATTTTGTTTTTAAACCCAGATGAAATTGGGCAAACTTCATCCTTGGTAATTTATGATACTTTATTAGTTCATGTTAATTTCTGTCTGCATTTTGGCTCTCTTTTAGCGTTTAGATTTACTATTAGAGGTCTAGTATTGAAGCATCCATTGTATGAGTAACACATTCAAAATATTAATGGAGTTAAATTCATTACTCTCTTGTTAGTGCACATCAGTTACCATCTTGGACACTAAGCTTAGACATCATTGTTTCCTTTCCTTGGTCCACCAATACCTCTTTTACTACTGTGTTACTATGAAGGACTTCATTTGGAAATTCTTTCTCTATCCATTCCAAATATGCCTATAATTCTATCTATTTTGTCACTTGTTATTTGTCTTTTACTCAAAGTCATTTCTCAGTTTCTGCATTTCTTTGTCAGTTCAATTTTCAATGTCACTGCATGAAAATGCCAAGGAGAATGGTAGTACATATGTACTGGAAATGTACCCAACCGTATTTTTTCACTCTATTTCCTGAGTTCATGGAAAAATGGGGCATGCAACCCTAAATAGGTTACTTATGTTTTTTGGGAATCAGACCATTGAAAAACTGAATGATCTTGTTAATATATTGTACAAATTTTTCTGATTGGTTACAGTAGAGGACATGTAAAATATTGAATAGTATCTCACTAATTTCACTAAAATTATTAGAACTGAAGTCAATAGTTTTAAGATTTCATTTCAAAGATCATAATAATATTACTATGTCAGAAAATATAGATTTGATGTTGATGATATTGATGCTCCCTTGTTTACAAAAACCCTGCCCAGAAACTACTTTGGCATGCTCAAGCATTCTCACAAGGAGTGATTCTCACTTTTGTGTGGAGATGTGGATAAAAATGTTTGTGGTGCCGGTGGAAGTGGAGTAATGAAAAAGTGTAACAGGGTTTGTGTGAAGGTTCCTTAGATTTGCTGCAATAAATTATTGAAAATCAGTTATCAGGATATAGGCAACCCTAAAACACAACACGGTTCCAGCCGAATTACTGGGGAGATTACCCTATCTTTTATGAATTTTATTTTTTCATATATTTTCCTTGCTGCACGTAGATAGACATGAGGATAATATTTCCATTGCTTGACCTAATTTTTAATTGGGTAACATTTTTATTACAAATAAATCTCAATGACATAGAGCTCCTCCTAAATATACCATGAAAAACGCTTTTTAACAAAGTCTTTGGTTAGACAACTGGCTCTTGTTAGGTAGAACAGCCCTCAACTTCTATGTTTCATACCATTTATTGATAAGTACAGGAAAATCCCAGATTAAACAGCATTTTCAGTTTCTCTTGTGTGAAAGGACAATTTGTGTTTTTTCAATACCTCATAAATGGCTTTATTTGCCAAACTAAAGACAACGCAACACGTCTGGTATGTATCAAAATATGTGGAATTAAGAAGTTGCTTTCACATCCATAAGATCTGCTGTTCAGATATAAAGCAATTGATAAGAAGTTTTACTGTAGACAACGTTTGGTGGAATACTTTCTTGTTGTGTTGTTTTTATGACAATTTCCATCCAGATGTTTGCTTATGCTCCTTTAAAATACTAGAATTGATTGAAATTTTAAATATATAACCATTGTATCATATAATTTAATTTCAAAGGCTAATGTATATTACAGTACAGTACTTGTAAACTTGTTCGTCAAGGATGGCAGACTTTATTCTAAATTGATTATAAAGCCTATACTAATGACATTCATAACTTATTTCTTTANAATTGATTGAAATTTTAAATATATAACCATTGTATCATATAATTTAATTTCAAAGGCTAATGTATATTACAGTACTTGTAAACTTGTTCGTCAAGGATGGCAGACTTTATTCTAAATTGATTATAAAGCCTATACTAATGACATTCATAACTTATTTCTTTAAAAGTTTTATAAATATCAACTATGTTAGAATTTAAAGATAAAAATGTAAGCATAATGCCCAAAAGATGGCTTAGTCAAAATTTGTTGATCACTGGAGAGACTTAACTAAAGAATGACTGATGAAAGAAGAAATAAAAACACTTTTACACGGTACCACAGGATTTAATACTTGACGACCTAGGTTTCAATGCATGGTGCCATCTTCAGGTACAAAATCACAAGAAACATTTGTATATATAGCAGAAGGAAGAGGAGAGGGAGTGAAGGGGAAGTTGGGGAGGAGGAGGTTAAGGATGGTCAACGAATTGAAATAAAGTTTTCACGGTGGACGAGAGGATGGGAGAGGTGAAGGGGTAAAGGTTCTCATTGATGATCTGTAAGGAAGGGTTTTCCAAAGTTTTAAGAATTTCTAACTGTTCGTAACATTTCATGGCTCGTCCTTTATCAGCGAAGTGGAGAAATTCTTTTATTTCTTCTTTCATCATGAAGAGCTACAACAAAGTCGAGGCCAAAACAGTGGATTTTATTAAAGAATGACTTTTTACACCTTATTTTTATTGAAAGTCCATTCACAAAAACCTTTCCATTCCCTGGGATGATATGTATATTGATGTTTTTATCATCTGGACAATGAAAACACAATATGGGCAAACACAATCAAATAGATAAACATTCATACATGTCTCTTTGAGTTGTTTACCATAAAAGCATATAATAGAATGACAGGAAATTGTCAACAACATCTTACCATTACTTTCAAATTGGCCTATACCCCATGCATTCGTGAGGGAAAATGCTATCTTAAACATCAAATTCAAGGATTGAATTTTCCTTTCTTAAAAATTAAATATGATTTCAAAATACTATTATAAAATTTGAAGTGTGGGTATTATAAGAAAAATCCAATTAAAATCAGGGAAGTCACAGGGGCAAGGAACCATTTTTTGGGTTTCCAGTTCTTCATGGTATTTTTAGATAGATAGACCCTTCATTGGTGAGTTTAGGACCATGTGGGCTTCTCTTCCACCTAACCTCGTATGTCATTGTGAAATGTACAAAATACGTTTGTAACTAAAAGAAAGAGTGCTGTATGGAAAAAAAATCATTGCAACTGAAGGTTGACAAAGAAAAAACCCACGTTGTGGTAAAACACCCACAGAGAAGGGGGTGAAAAAAACCTGCAAAAACACAGTAAATGTATATAAGGACAATATAACAAACAATAAATATAGGTTAATTAAGAATGAGAACAAAAATGAAAACCGAATTATTAAGTATACAATACAAAGAATTTACCTAAGTTAAAATGTTACAGTTACAATATGAAATGACATATTTAAAGTTAACGTTGGTTCACTAAACTAATTGTAAGAACATGATCAATTCTAAAAAATTAGATTATCTTATTGCTAATCAATATTATTTCAGACAGAGGCACTCGTATGGGAGGCTATTCCTAGGAAGGAGGAATACTATTCATATCGGATCGTCGGGTAATCCTCGTCATTGAAAGCCTGAAAATAAAGAGAGAGAAAAAGAAATACGGCAGATGAGATGTATTCATAACAATGCATTTAATGAACAGAAGGAAAGAGTTATATTGGCTTGCTATCGCCCTAGAGTGATATAAGTGTAACAAAAGAGGAAGAAGGAATACGAGATAGCTGATGCTCAGATTTAAAGAGAATTTTTTAGGGGGAGAAATTTATTTGTTAAAAAATTGTTATCTGAACAAATTTTAGGTGAAGGAATGGAAATATTGTCCTCACGTCTATCTATGCGCAGCAAGGAAAATATATGGAAAAATAAAATGCATAAAAGACAAAGAAAAACATGCAAACAGGGTAACCTCTCCAGCAATTAAATTGGAACTGTTGTGTGCTGTGAGGTTGCCTGTATCCTGTTAACTGATTTTCAATTATTTATTGCAGTGAATCTAAGGCCCATTCATACATTGCCCATTCCTGTTACACTTTTTCATTACTCCACTTCCTCGGCCACCACAAAAATTTTTATCCATATCCCCGGACAAAAGCGAGAATCACTCCTTGTGAGAATGCATGAGCATGCTAGAATAATTTGTGGGCAGGGTTTTTTGAAGACGAGATTTTTTTTGAACTCTAAATATGAAAATTTTAATGGGCGATTGCGTAAAATATTCCAAAAGATATGTCTCTTTAATCTACAGAAACGAATTAAGGAGATCCACAATTATTGAGCAAACTTTGGGCAAATTATCTATAAAATGCCGTTTGAAAACCCTCTGGTTTTCGGGGGAAAAGCAGGTCGTAGCTTATACTATATTTACACCGGCCTATCAACATCTGTTAGGAATATTACTTTGCGAATTTTGAAATTCGCAAGTGAGAATTTTATTCTGTTTATGGTCCCCAAACTCGGCATTTAACATTCTTATTGCTTTGGTTCTAAAGTAAACCTAATAATAATTTTCGTTGGCCACGAAGAAACTGGAAAACAGTTAATTACATGTTTAATAACAGTATGATAAACTGTGAGGTGGCTACCAGTATGAATTAATAAGTTATCAAGTTATTGATCACGAGAAAATCCAAGCAGTAGTAACAGAGCATAATATAGTAATAGTTTGGTCGGTACTATTTAAGAGGCGGATGTGAGTTCGCAATTTTTCCTGTGTTAATTATCCCATTGAATTACTTAGATTTTTTTAAGTATTCAAATTTTATGCTATATCGTGAATGCTGAGTTAACGAATGTTGACTCGGTCGGTGTAGAGTATTCTACTCAGTCTCACCACTATTTATCCGTATTTGAAACCGTAGGCAAAGTAACCTGAATACAGCAAGTTTCTCAGAACTATGAATCAAAATATGGCACCCGCAGGCAGGAGATTGTTCCGTGGATTCCAATCATCTAGATGGCAAGCAATATATCTGTAAGAAATTTTTTTTCGTCCAATATCATGTTTTATCTATTAAAAATTACTTGCCGTAGTCTGAGGAAGCGGAGAAGGGACATTTATATCCAGGCCCCCTTGGTGGATGGCCGGCCCTGCCCGCAAGCATTAAAGTCCTTAGGGGGTAGCGGACCTATTTTTCGCATGTCCGAGTGGTGTATTATGTGATTATTTTATTGGCTCGCTGGTATGTGACGATGCTTTCATTTTTTTCACTAAAAGTATTTTAAATCCAAAATTAATAAATGTGTATCCTGTTAAATAAAACATATTTAGCATGAATAACAATTTAAACCCATCATCAAAATATGGCAATCCTCCAACCCAAGGTTCGTCATGTCTGCCATCGGCGATTGCCTAGGTTCGCCTTACGATAAAACCGGTTCTTTTAGTGCAAAACGTTCCTTTCCATCGTTTATTAGCTACGATCCCTTTCACTGCTTGACCTTCGTCCCTTCTGTTTCGCAGTAAAGATAGGGAAACCCACTGCTGAGAACTGAGATAGCTGAATATACCTATATTTGTTATGCTTTTTCTTTTTTGGTTTCTCCTGACGTTCTCCTTGATTCGAATGCACCTTTAAAATATTAATCGATTATTTTACTCGCATGATACTTACTAATGAATTTAGCGAAACATCTAAGTAGAACGGAAATTCTGTTCATTAGATTCGAACTAACAGACGAAATTACTCGAAGGCTTCAGTTGTTCGCACCACTACCATACGCAAATACTATCCTATTTCCTAGACATTAGGTCACCACGGTCAATATAGCTCCAGATCCTAAGATATGATCTCATTCCTACATACTAAAGCCTTGTGCGCTGTGGGCCCGCACTCATGAGACGAACAAGAAAGCTCCCATATTCTTGAACGACGCTTCCTCCAAGTTATGACTCTCCCATCTCACACATCGCATTCGCAATTGTAAATTTAGTGCAGTTTCGGTTGTCATCGGAGAGAAGGAAGTTTATTTATTTAATATGGATTTGGGACAAGGACTAAGCAAAAAATCATACAAAAGAATGGCAGAGCACATAAGTTAGCCTAAAGAAAAAAATATTTGATTTTACTTGTAGAAAGACGATCGAAGAAGAAATATAGCTTAATGAAGAACATGAAAGGTCAATATTAAACATACCATTTTAAGACGATGAGACGCGGAAAAATGCGGTCTGTCTGTAACTGATCGTGTGGTAAAAGTTAGTTGCCGCCAATTGGCAACCTTAAACCTGCCCATGTTATAAGAGTATTGGGTTCCTGAAGCCAAGAGGGCAACGGGTTCGACTTTGGTGAAAGCGGTCCCGGGTTCGATTCCCGATGGGATCCTACTTGCGAAATGACCTGATTTGTCGAAGCACTTTTAGCAATACTACTACTACGATAAGACTATCGAGAAAAATTCCCCACGATATTTTGTGGATTTGTGCAAGTTTTGAATTAGATATTTAAAAAATAATTTCCCTACGATTCTCGGAACACAAAAAGAATGCCCAATGATGTGGCGCGGCTGATTTTAAAGCGATCTCATCTACTTAAAGTGATCTTCATCTACTTTTGCCGTAAATATATTTTTTAAGATAACCTCCCTTTCTTTTTTTCATCCCGGAAGGAACCAAGAACTTAGAGCCAAAAAGACAATCAAATGACCCCAAGTAACTCCGATAAATAATGATGGATACGCTGGCAAGATGGAAGTGGACGCTGTGCTCAAAATGTCTCAGAGATCGGAGGAACTTTTTGGAGTTGGATTTAGTAATTACGCCGAAAAAATGTTTGGTTGCGAAAAAATTCATGGCCCTTCTAGACCTTACGGTGAAGAATTCAAGGTAATGAAGAGTTAATGTGTTGACCGCGTCGAGAATGAATGGGTAGTCGACTCTGAAAAAAACTGCTTATCTCGGAGGTAAGGGAAGGCTTACCAAAATATTTAGAGGGTTTTTATCTCTTCCACTACATCTAGACGTGAAGAGGGCCATTTTATAGTTATATGAAGATTTGACTCGTAGTGATATGCTTGAGAAATGTTAAGTTGGTTATACATTAATGACAGTTATAACACTACACTAACAGTTTAGCGTCTGCCTCTAAGCATCACTACTTAGGTTCTAAAATAATAGAAATTACTGCATTATTGGCTACCGGTACGTTTATTGACAGCCACTTTTTCATTTTGCAAGTAATGAACGATCTGCTACTTCGGATCGGGGTCTATTGTGAACAGTTTCCGGATGCGTGCGACATATTCCATGTCCGCAGAAAGTGCGTCGCAGCCTCAGAAGTTGAGAACAGCTCAGAGAGCAGATCAAGTGGTTTTACTAGGAGATTTTGCAGATGATGACTTATTTTACTGCCCTGGCGTCACTGACTAACCTCGAAAAAAGTATATTTGAATCAAATTTGTCTGTTTCACTTCAATTTGGACTTTTTCATCGTTTATATATATGGGAAAATGAATAAAAAACTTTTGCAAAAAACCGCAAACAAACTTTGGGAAAAGTCATTGAGCACCAGAAGAACTATATGCATGTGAGGTTTGAGGTAAACGATGCAGCAATTGTAGAGCTCAAGTCAAAAAACTCTGGAAATAATGCACTTGAGGATAGAAATCTTTTTGTCGTGGAAGAAGAATTGCTAATGTCACTTTTTGGGAAGTTTACTAAAGGATACAGTCAGAGCTGGTGAATGGAGAAAAAGTAACCCGCAGCGAGGGAGCGATTTAAAATGGTAAACAAGGGAGGAATTTTTCAAAAGGTTCTGATCCCTTTCGTCGCCTAAAATGGAGCGAAAAGGACGGATCTGCTTCTAATCCTGCCTTGAAAGATTGGGTTTCACATTCGATCCCCTTAATCAAGCCCTCTGCCTTCGCTAATTGAGCTGCTTAACGCGCGAAATTCCAACAGGTTCCACGTCCCCACCTCTTCTAATGTTTGCCGAATGAAACTGGCGCGTAAATAAACGGAGGCTCAAACATTTTCACGATTAGTCTTGATACCTGATTTTCGTCGCGTTAAACTGCCGAAATAAATCCAACTCTTCTATGTGGACGTTTTGGACTTAAAATCCTCATCGATTTAACTTCCTTTTATCGTTCGCATTTCTAAGAACAGGAAGAAGCACCTTGGTGTTTCGTCACTGTAAGCGGAAAGACGCACGAAACACCCAGACAGTAAGATTGCTGCCACCGTATCTTTATGAATGGATCATTTTTAATTAGGTTTTGGTGCAGGATAGAGAGTTTCCTCTGACTCAGTCTTGTTCATGACTTCACTCCTTATCGAATGCTATGGAAAGTTTTACTAAAAAGATTCCATCTTAGGCGTAATTTTGTGGAATTCCTTCGTGATGTAATGAAATAAGAATCCTATTGTAAATTCCACGTTAACTTAAATGCGCAACCAGTTTCATTGCTGTGCGATATCATCAGGCACATTTGTACATACCTGGTGATCTCTTGTGATGAAACCGGTTGTATGTATGGACATTAAAGTCAATGTGAAATTTACCATAGGGTTTCCATATAATTAAATCAGAAAGTTTTATTCACGGAGTCAATGTGCTGGATTTACATAAACGTAATCTACGTAACTGCAGCACGTAATCATAGCAATCTGGTTCAGTGAAGGAAGCAAGGGCAAACTACCTCATTCCTCATCTTGCCTGGTGTCTTTCATTCCTCCTCCTGGGCTTTTGGTATCTGAATGGGGGAGAGTTGAATTTCCAACCTGCCTTCGACATGAATTCTGTGCTGACAAAAGGTAATCAAAATGCAAAGGTATAGATTTAATGTTGATTTTGACGAACATTTTTGTCTGTTATGAGGCATAAATCGATATCCACCCTTCTTTAAATCGTCACTCTGAAAGTCTGTAAATGTTATGCTTGCTTGATCATTTTAACTTGGTCTATCAACGCGCACGAAAGTAAAACATTTAAATCCTTACTTGATATTTTATTGTTTCTCATCAAGAATTTAACTTCAAAATGCGTGGATTATTGGTCGCGAGGTTTAATATCGTGTGCCTTGGATGCCTTAGCTTCTTAAGTTGCCATTATTGCCAAGTTAACGATATCGCCAAATATACCAGCGACACGCCATTTCTTTAACGGCCTTTTTCTTTAGCTCGCACTTAATCCATACTGTTAAACTCTGTTGCGTAGACCCCTCAATGTTCTTGCAACGTGCTTGACTTACAAATAAATCAAAATCGCCCAACGTATTAAAAAAGTGGTGGTGGTGGTAAAAGCCAACTTTCATATTATCTAATTTACTCAAGCAATTTCTAAACTGATATTACAATTTTATTACAGCCAATTTAAATCATCTTTTTTAAATTAATATTTATATTCACATTTTCTCGTTTTAGTGACTTTTTAGTCACCTTCCAGGGTTCATCTAGCGACCTTTTAAAACATTAATTGACATCTCTGCTTGAGGATATCGGTGATGGCTTTTTGGCGGCTTTCACCGACAACAAGAGGCTTTATTGTCTTGACTATTTGAATTCTTCCAGCGGATCGCTATTCCCACTTTTCCAAGAAGAGGTCTCGACCATTGATTTAATTATTTCAATATTCACATTGAATATGCGCAAAAGGTCGAGTGAGGTCATAAAAAATATATATAAAAGCCGGGGGATCAAAATGTTAAAGGCAGAATATTTAAATGACAAAATATTGGTTGATTTTTGCATACCTTTAATAATTAATCTCCAAGGTTAACGACATCAGTGTTAATTTTGCGTGAAAAATATTTTTAATTCATGAAATTAATTGCTTAAATCGTGACTTTGACTTTGTCAAAATGAGATGAATGAGGATTTGTACGAAAACAGGGCGTTGTTAATGAAAGGTAATCGATGCATTGTACTGTTCTTTTCAAGCATAAAACACGCTTGTTTTGGAGTTGTTCCATAATAATCTAATAGTAGAATCTCTTAATTTACCTTTACCATGGGATAGACAAAGGAAACCTTCATCGAAAAAGTGGTTAAAATTCAACGGAAACAGGAGAAAGAATAACCAACGGAAAATGTCTGCCATCTTTATAACTGACGATGGTACTTTTAGATTGGTAAACCTTGCAATAATTGTGAAACCAAAAAATATTATTTCATTTCTCAAAATATCAAATATCAAAATATTTATTCATTCACGCGAGAAAGAATCTGTCCTACCTTGGTCATAACTTACATAGGATGTATTTAATACTATAACAACCCCAAAATACCATCAACAATATGATGCCAGTGCATATTTCACCGTCCTGGCGGCATATTCAGGGGATCATGATGCCGTCACAGATGGCGAAATGCGCGTAGGTTAGTATCATATAGGATAGTATCAATTATTGTAGTTTCGAGTCAAATCATTCTTTGAAATATTTCCTCCGTTTCGCGATGCTCTGAATTTTCGGTGAAAATCATCGAATTTTTTCCCATTAGCTGCTTCTGAGGTACTTAGGTAGAGAGCGATGTTTTTACTGTTGACCACAAAATATTAATTAATCAAATGAAGATGATACATAAAGATTACATCATAGTACTGATAAGTGTTTTGGCAGAAGATATCATAAGTAATTAGACACTTCAAATTAAGACAAATCTGAGAAAATGGTAATTTCGATGAGACATTATTTACCTCCGTATATTTTTACTAAAGATTTTAAATTCGGAGAATTTCAAGATTTCCAGATGTATTTTGGTAATCTTGATTTTTCTTCGTGTTGCGACATGTCTCAAATACAAGTATATAAAAGGTGAACTGAAACAACTTTTGTAATACTAATGTATCCGCTCTTTTTAAAAAGCAGTAGTTTCATCGAAACTTTTAAATGAAACGGGTAATCGAAATTTTACCTTTTCAACCCAAATGATTAAGCGGAGGTGAAATCTGTCGGAGCTTTGACTCACTCTATTCCTCTTTTCTTTACAATTTCCATTCGACGTCATTCGCTCTGATTTTTTGCCTTATGCGCTACCGAATAAATCATTTGCAAACGGTTATATCCTGACATCTTTCATTTCGGCTTAAAGTTAAGTTATTTCGATTATATTTGGAAGCAGCGGTTGTTAAAATAAAATCAGTGGTTATTAAAATCAAAAGGTGCTTAAGGTATCTTCAAAATAAATCTTAAATTGTGATGAAATTCCGTAGAGTCATTCACCGAATTAGTAATTCAATTTTTCATTCCTTTTATGAATAAGAAATAAATGCGAAATATAATGCATGCCTGTTTTTAAAATCCAAAGGAAGAGAAAGGGAGAAAGAGGAATGAAGAGTGAGAGAGCAACACACCCCTACCAGACCCAACACGTCTTGCTGTCTTCTGCGCTCTTGCAAAATCTCAATGACCGCGACCATACCACCAGAGAAGCCGAGGGTTCCTGAATTCCGAACCTTCGTTCCCAGCCTTTCGTAACGGTGTGGAAGATTTAGCACATTCATATTTTAGTGTGATTTCATTTATTAATTCTTCTTTTCAGTGCGAAATTGTCAGTAAAGAGAAGCTATGAGATACTGTAACTCTTAAGAAAATGTCCATCATTGAAGAGTAGTTGAAACCCGCTGTCTTTGTAAGGCACTTTACTCATTATTCAGTTAAAATGATACTTCTGTTTCTCATTAATTTCGCATCATCCTCGTAGATTTAGAATATATCTATTTCTCACTCGCTCCTCCGTATCAGCGTTTCTTGTTTTGGATATTATTGCACTATTCGTACGTTCCGTTATTTGATATTAATTCGAATTCATTATTGTTGTTATTATTTCATGCCGTTAAGAATCGAAAACATACGGATTGAGAATATAATATTGATCTATTGTTTTATATTAATTACGTATATTGTTCCATTTATTATTGTCTTTGCTTTTTAAATAACGTGATCGAGTAAATGAATCTGAAGAAGAAAAAAATTTGAAATTCATAGATTCACTCCAGAAATATGCCTGACATGAGAAGCGAAAGTCGCCTGCTAGCTATTAAACCGAAATTTGACAGGTAACGTCCTTTCTCTATATGCTCTTGCTGTTCAGAACGTCGAATTAGGTTCGTATCGCTCGAATTTAATTTTTATTATCTTACGTCAATTAAGGGTAAGTGATACTAGGGAATCTTTCAATACGTTCAAAGCCAGAGGCAGAACGTTTTCTCTCCTTATGTCTATATGACATTCTTTTTAATTCTCACACTACGGTAGTGCTAGGATAGGAATTAATCTTTTCATTCTTGAAGCCTTCCAATGCGTAATAATAATATTCTGCTATAGTATAGATTGACGAGTTCCAATCTCTGAATCCTTTTGGACTTCGTAACATGCAAGGAAATTGACGTTGACTGATACGTGTGATAACGTGTTTTAAATTTATTTGGCCGCTGGTTTAAATCCAGCTTTTTCTTACCATCATTCCCGTGATTTGCATTTTAAAATGTTCATTCGTTTAATTATTTTGCTCGCTAAACAAGTTTACGGAAATTTAACAACTGCTCTCTCGGGAAAACTCTTCCATTCTTCCTTCCTTTCCAAAGATGCCAATCTGAGCCAAAATATGTTTACTATCTAAGAGAGAATTGCCATCAAAATGACTGTGGGTTGAAAGAATTAAGATTTAGCCCAGAGATACCAGCACGTGGAGCTCAAACATGAACTTCTTATTCAAGTTTTCTATCAGTTCCATTTGATTCGAGTGTATGTCGGAGAGGAAGGAGTAACCCTCGAGTAGGAGAAACTCGGCAAAGGGGAGACGTCGTCACTACCTCCACCTCCTGCCATTCTCCCTCTGTCCTCCGGCTTATAAAACGCAACGTAGAACGTCTACCAGGTCATTTTGGGCTGTGACGCTGCTCGGAAAATCATCGGGAATTCTTTGCTGAGTTTCAAAATTCGACGGAATACTGCTAGCACCTGACCAGGTATGAGGCATGGCTGTTTTACTGTATTTGATTTCATAGCTTAGATACAACGTCTTAGGTGATTCTCCATCCTAGTTTTAGGTGTTGGTCAAGAGTCGTTGGCAAGAATACAAACTGTTCCCCCACTCTCCGAGATGGGAATTTGTTTGATCGATGGTTACTTCTTTTCCTTATATAAAAAATTCGTATTCTTCTTTCTTTCAAAAAGGGATCAAAGAAGAATGCTTTGGATGATTATTAACGTCAGCGGTAATGCGACAATTATAGTCCAGACAAATGTTTATTGCTAGAGTAGTTAAGAGTTGCAACTTCATTTATTATTGGAGGGGTATTCAGTGCTCCGCTCAGTGAAGTAGTGTGGATGTAATGAGTATTTTAAATGGTCAATGGAAGTCTGCTTTATTTTTGATTTCAGGTCGCGCTTCCGAGTAAGGTAGTGCGGAAAGTTTTCACCAAACCATCTTTTATCGTCGAGATTTGCAGGCATTTTCAAGTAATTCATTGTCACACCAAGCAGACAGTATGGGAATAGAGAATGCCGGTCATAGTACTCTGAAGCTTGTAGTTAATGGTAAAATTTGCATGGATTTTCTCTGAATTGATTTAATCTTTATTGCTTTTAAACTTGTTCAAACTAACTTCTAATCAATTAATTGCTTTGTATTAAGAAATATTTTTTTTAATCTGGCGATTCATTTTCTTTCTTTCCAATAAAATCTTATTTCAGCTATTTCGTCTGGACCATCCAGGAAATTCGAATTTGTAGTACAATCGATATATTTTTAATACAGGCTTTGTTAAAATCATTGTGAAGGATATTTCTAAGTGATATTTTTCTTCATATCAGCTATTGTTTTAATTTCATGACTTTAAATTTTGTCGACTGTTATGGTTTAACTAAAGATAATTTAAGTTTCTAGATTTCTCATTTATTTGCTTTCTGTGGCCATAATGTTTACAAAAAAATCTTGCTTTTTTCATTCTTTGTGGTGCGATATGTTCGTGGTGTATGTTGCAGAGATTTTAATTTTTAAGTTCACAGGTATGAGAAATGAATTGTTTCCTGGAATGCAGAAGACTTGCAGGGGAATGAGGCTGATCAGAGAGGAAACAAATTTAAAGAGAAAGTGTAAGTTATGGAAGGCGCAATCATCGGAAAGTATTGTTTGTTTTATCTGAGATTTGGTATTCTCTCAGCGAGGAAAGTTTCACAGAATGAACCTCTAATGACTTCTGCCCATATCAACCTACCCACGACCCTTACCTTTAGCTGAGCGACCTTTCTGGCCCCCGCTCCCCTACTTACCTACAGATGACTTGTTTCTCCCTTCTTTCTCTGACGCTAACTTACAACATGTGCCTGTGTATGCCTCTTGAATACGTGGACTTGTTTTCTTAGTGTAGGTTCAATACTTTCATTTTAAAATTTTAAGAAATTTTGGCGCAATCTGTTGTGTTATCTAGATCACCCCGATACAGATTACTTATTGTTTAAAATCATTTCTGTTTTGGATTGAATGGACGTAATTTTTTATCTTAAAACAAGTTAACATTTGACAATTTCCGATATTTTTTTGCCTCGTAAACTTAGTTTTCATACTCTGCTAAGTATAGTGGTGCAAAAGTGTATTTAATTATATAGTTCACTATTGTTATTTAATTGGAACGAATACTTTCTAATATGCGTGTAAGTTTTCTGATGTTAGATCTTAAGAAGGTTAAGTTAATGGTTGTCCGTTACACATTTAGCAAATCCCATGATAATATCAATATTAATGGTACGAATTGTATTTTTCAGTTTCCTGGAAATGCTGAGAATTTCTGCTGGAAGATGTAGTTACTTAACATCCCTACTGAAATGTCTTTGGGTTCTGCTGATGTCTTTGGCCGCGAGCTGTTTTCTTTCGTCTATGACCTGCTGATGAAGCTTCCGATGTGTAGCGAAGAATCCGAAAGGGAGGCAGTCTGATGGTTAGCTAGTCTGTGAGATGATACCTCGTTGATGTAACAAGCGTGGCTGAGCGACAGAAGTGAATGGAAATGGAGCAACACCACAAAATTAACCCACAGAAAAGGATTCAGAGGAAAAAGACAGGTTCACTAGTTATTCAATAATAATGGTTTAATTGGCTCCTCTATAATAGCGTGAAGAGATGAGATTGAAATTTTACATACAATTAATTAATCTGCAAATCCGGAAAATTGAGGTATCAAGGCCTCTCCGTTTTTAAGTATGTACGTGAATTTTGCTGGAATTCTTGTATTTTTTTACGAAGCTTTAGTAGTATCTAGTATGTATGTACGCTGGCCAACACCCACACTTAATCTATATGTAGAAATATATCGTGCAAATACCTCAGTTCATTACTCAAAGTGACCTAGTCAGCTTAAGCCTGTCACGCAGCAAAAACGACAGTAGGCCTAAGTTTTCAGTTACGCTCTATAATAAATTTTACCTACATTGTTGGCTCATATCTTGGTGTTTAGTCGTGAGACTACCGTATAGTAGTGATGTTATTTATGCGCGTTATAATTTTGATTTTCCTCTGAAAGTATCGAGTATATATGAATAAGAAAGCTGGCGAGGATCTGAATTCCCATGAATAGTTTCATCAAGAGTCACAAAACTCCAAAAGCCATCAAATAATGTGACAAGGTGGTCACAAGGTTACTCAGGGAGTCACCACAGACGATTTATTTCGGTTTTTTTATGGTTTTTAATGGCTTTAGAGTTTTGTGACTCTTGATCACTTTGTGCCATCAGCGGTACAACTCACTTTCCCCAAATTAGGTGAGATCCAAGATCAATTGAATGTTCATTGAAGTAAGGGCAAACAAGAAACGCTGGCTATAATTTATCTGAAGTGTCTTTTCGTGGTTTGTTAAAATCTTATTTGTTGAATATGGAATTCGCGGTTTTGCATTCAGGAACAACTTGATTTCTATAAAATATTAGAGGTACATACTGAGGTAGATGTACTAAGAGTTGATTGTTAGCATGAATAAGTGGAGATTATAAGCAATTACATATTTTGCTTGAAATGGAGAAGTATATTTTCAGACTAAGTAACCGAAATAATATGATAGTATCGCATTTTCTCTCTTCAATAATTTAAAATAGCTTAATATATTAGATGGGGCTGTATTAGAGATAAAGAATTGGTGAATAATTTAAAATTTAAAGTTAGTTTATAGATTGTTAAAGCATTGATTTTTGTATCTGAAGTCTCCCATAGATAGATCTAATGCAACTACGCTGTTTTATTAAAAATGAT
>KZ308152.1:1923405-1940021 GCA_000376725.2 Ladona fulva | reverse complement strand
ATTTTCTGTGTTTACCTTTTGGACTTAGAATATATTTTAATGTTTACATTCTTGACTGATTATATTTTGTGTTTATGATTTGGACTTAGAAAATTTTGTTGTTTATGGTTTGGACTTAGGCTAGTAATTTATCATATAAAACTGAATGTTTTGGGACATTTTTTTCTCTATATTTACATTTTGGACTTGGAATTTTTTGTATTCTAGTTTTCATTTTCACAAATCCATCAAGTTTTATTTGAAAGAAATTTAGGCTTCAATTTTGTACTCTTTTTATAAATTTAGGTTTGGTATATTTTTTAAAAAGACATTTGAATTTTAAATATTTTTTTCAATCATTTCTTGCACTTATAAAGGAATTGATGAGTTGAACAATTAAAACTGAAAAACCATCAGCCCTGAAAAGGTGAATAAATACACTGTTAGGCATTAAATTATTAATTCAAACAACAATTGATATAATGGAAAACAGAAGTCTATTGATTCAAACGTCTTTACAAATCATACATTATGAAATGAACATTGATGGACAAATCTTGGAACAAATCTATATATTCTTCCATTGGAGGACTGACAATTTCCATCTGCAGCAGACTGAGTCATCGATTGCTGCTTTCTCTCTACTGTCAGCGATTGTTGGTAATTCCTGTATAAGATAAGAGTCTTCATTAAAAACTCCTAAAACTTACAAACGTTTACAAGTTAAAGTATTCCTACAATAATTGTTATTTAACATTTAGTAAATTGAATATAACCATGGGAGGTTGAATACAATGAATACCTTAAGATGCTGTAACTTAAATCATTTATAAGATAACATTTATATTTGAATTGCAGTTTGAATATCAGATGCATTAGGTATATCATAATACCAGCCTTTTTTTAAAGATTAATAAAATAGTCATTCCACTTCTGATACACTAATGAATAACAATGAAAACTACACATGAATACAGCTTAAATTACAATACACTAGAATCTACATATAAATACAACTCTAGTTATCTTCTTTTACTTAGTAAGAGAGAAATGCTCTGTACAGTTTGTTTTTAGTACAGAAAATATTTTTTACAGCAACTAGTTCAGACATTTATTTCCATGATGACTTTCCTTTTAGTGTCTGTCTATGAAGCAGGATAGATGCATACTACATGTTGTGTTCTCCATTTATAACCAAACAATCCTTGAGTGTTGTTAACAACTTGTTAAAACTGAATTTATAAAGTAAATTCACCCTTAAATTTACCTTATTTCTTCTAATCTCATAATAAGAAGCATCTAGAACAAGCTTAGCAATATTTAGCAAATCTTATGACCTTTTGCTGTACATTAATTCATTTAGTAAAATATGTCAGTTTGTTGAGTTCTTTACACTGCATGCACATGTGAGATGGGGTCTAACAAGCACAAATATTAACATTCCTGGGCTTAGATTGACTTTTCTAATATTAAGCACAAAATTTGTCAACATCTACCTCTAATCCACTGTCATCCCGCGTGATATCTTCTTCTCTAAGCTCTGCTTTCTTTTTCCTTTGTAAATCAAACAAAAAGAATATGAAGGATACAAAAAAACTATAGAACTAGTAGTGAATATTTATTTTTACTGAATAAATGTTGTAAACGAAAATAGTTTACAGAAGGGAATGACCAGGAGATAAAAAAATAAATTTATCAAAATAAACAAATTTTTATAACAAACCTAGGATAATTTAGACCATATTTTGAAAGATGGACTATTTTTCACTTAATTGAGATAACGTAATGAGAAGGAAGTATTTAAAAACCGGTGTACGTAAGCTAACATCGGACTTTCATTGATGCACAGCTTTTAAATAGTTTCTGAATGCAAACATCTAGCAGGAGTCTTGAAAATTCTATCTGTAGAGCCAGACATATTTGTCGGAAAGTAATAACCATGTTCAGGATTAGAAAGTACCTCTCTTTCGAAATCAATTCGCCGAGGGGGTCTTCATTGGAAATTTTTCGACATAATCATGGAGTGAAAGTTCCTTCATGTGAGGTATCTAAAAAGCAGCGGCAAGGAACCATTAAATTTCTTTAAAAGTATCGTCTTTCGAGTTTTTAAACGCTATGCAAAGTACTTTATCGCGAGCCGATAAAAACTGTTTCTCAATAAAGTAAACCATGGAAATTAAAATTCTGAAAAACGTGTTGGTGGAACTTGCAGAAACAGACTGGAGAAAGTCTCCTTAAATTTGTGAGTAATTGGTGATAAACCAATGGAAAACCTATCCATACCTCAGTGATAAATCTTTCTTCTTCGGTAGAAGCATTATCATAACCTGAGTCATTTTAGGAAATTCTTTTTCTCAGAGAAGTCCATGGCTGCAATTAAGAAGCATCCTCATGTGAATCGGAATTGAAATCTTCCTCGTTACTGAAATGAATACAAAAAAAGCTAAATATTAGTGCGACAAGAAAGGTCAGGATTAAAAAAATATGCATGTGAAATCAATTTAAGTTATACTTAAAACTTATACCTGAGATTACTCTTTATTTAAAAAATTTATTCGGAGAGTTTATTCAAATAACAATTTGCTCTCTAATACTTTATGACAGAAGCAGTTTCAAGATGAAAATACAAGTAAAAGTTACAAAGCAAATGATGCGTAACGAGGTACCTTTCTACCCATGTAATTAAACGGGATAAACACTTTTTGTAATTCGAATGCAGGTTATCAAATTCTTTCAATAGTTCGTATGATATAAAATATGTTACTTATCAAGAAACTGTGAAACAATCGATTGAACATTATGAGTCGAAGAGTTATTAAAATTAGCCAACAGTTTTGTACTTTTGGGTCAATGGTACCTCCATCTAAGTCCGGATTAATAATTATCTTACATTATGATGGATGAAAGACACAAAACATTTCATTTCCACAATTACTGTAATATATTACGTAAACTACCTCCCATGTAATCAGGACCGGCCATCTAACAAGGAGGGCCCGAGTGCAAAATTTCCATATGGGCCCCTTCTGAACTTCCTCTACCCTTGTGATACGTAATGATTTATAAAGGAAACATGATATTTGAGGTACTAAAATATTTTACAGACATATTTCTTGCCTTCTGCAAAACCAGAAAGCTCCCTTTTAAGAACGATCCTCTCAAAAATGGAATTTAAAATGTCGATACGCTTTACGGAGACAAAATTTTTACCGATTGCAAAATAAAGGATCGAAAAACAAAATATCCCTATAGACTCACCAATTTAATTAAACCACCCTCAAGATTAGCCGTTAGAATTGATGTCGGTGTAGTTCTTCGATAAAAAAGGAACTGATTCAGCTGAATTTCCAGGCTGAGCTCGGGTTGAACAGCAGGCGGTCGAAGGTCGGGCAGTCGAACGTGATGGGGTTCTCACACAGCTCAATCAGATCTAATCGTTGGCAACACAGTGAAGGAAGACAATACGCCCCTAAGCCTGTAAAATAGAATTGCATTAGGAAGTTTAAGGGAACACGTAATCAAAAGGTCATGTGCGAGGGATTAATAAATAAATCGCCACATACTGGCATTTCGCGACATTTGTAATTCACAGGATTTTCATTAGCTTTCAGCATTGTGTGAATTTTCTCTGGAATCAAATGAAAGCTGCGTCTAAATATGAAGAAACTTAGCATTAAAATGAATTTCAATTGAATCACTGACTCGAAGAAATAATAAAGAAGGTAGGAGGCTCAACTGTCACAAAATATCTGCGGTAAAATCTCCAGAACTTTCCAGAAGAACGAAATCCTTAAGATCAGCTGCTTTCTATTGAATGAGTGAAGTCGACCTCAGTCTGAAATGGTATCCACCTGATCCTTGCACCTTTGGCCTCCTGAAATCAAATTAAAACTGTATTAAAGTATGTGGAAACTTCATTCCGCGATAACTTTAAAGCATATGAAAATCTTATTCTCTATAAGAAAAAAATCATTAAGAGAGCTTATGGTTAAACAGTTAAAGCTTATCGCCGTCAGGCATTCGGAGAGGCCCAAGAAAAGAAAAACCTCACAGACCAACTGCTCGGCGTTAAGTGACTGAAGTAATGCCAAAGATCCACCAGAGGGCAGGCGTGCAGGTCAAAATTCCAAGGCTTAGCGAAGGGATAGGTGGACTAATCTTATCTCTGTTAAACGCGCCCCGCATTGACCGTACTTCAGAATGCAGGGAACTACGAACGATGTAGGCAAAGTTATCTGCATTCCAGCTCAGTTTTTTTTAGTTTAGGGGCAGTTTTTCCCATATGAAATGATCGTATTATTTTAGCCGAAATAAAATGAGTCATATTACCGATGCATGATATTTTTGCATGTTAATCCCACTTAAAACGTATTTAAATACGAATATCGTAAATCAAAGCTCAAGAAATCCATTGTCAGCTAGCCATTTTTACCTGTAAAGCTCATTGCCATCATGACTCCGATTACATTATGAGAATTCGGCATTTCTCCATATTATTAAATGTAGAAAATCTATTTCCTTGAGTCGGAACATTCCTGAAAAAGTAGCTAATCCAAGAGTTCTCAACCTTTTCCGATTACCACACACACCTAAAGGAACGTGGATTTTAGTTTTAGATCAAATTTGTCTCAAGAGGGAAAGTCAAGATTTTTCCAATAATCTGGGAAATTCTATAAAGCATGCATTTTAATTTTGTGTAACCTACAGGAATAAGTCAACGTAGCATAGGAATGTAATCGACCACAGAAAAATGTATGTATCTAAAACAAACATTTTTTACACATGATTTTTTTGGATAGTTGTTATTGATGGAAGCGATATGAAATTTATTCGATACCACAATATCGTTTTTCAATTGACATCTGCTGTACGCGTAGAAGCCATTAAAAACCTCAGAACTAGTTTATGTAGCACATACGGGAAAAAATTAACATATTCATATGTTACTAGGTGGAATTCCTCCATGACGACACCGTAAGGAAAAACGCTCAGTGAAGTCCACAAAAGTATTTTTATACTTATTCACGACCGGTTTCGATCACCGATTAACATCATCAGGTGATGTTACGTTATAACGAACAAAAATATTTTTTAAGAACTTACCTAGTGGGTTTTTCTTTACGTTGTCACAAACGAGGGGGCAGACAACGACATTGAAATAATTTAAGAGTGACCCAACCATTACTATAAATTCTTTTATTACATATGGAGTGTCCTTTGAATAATCAGGCTACGAGTCTGTGCTTAATGAGAAGATAAAAAGTACTAAATTCTCTACCCGACATTCATCGCCAACGTCACATATTTATAATGTGCAGTATTTTAATGCTTTGCGACCCTTATCCACGAACTTTAAGCGTATCTACTTCCATAAGCATGTACCCAAGTGAAGATTTACGCATTGGTGCACTAATCGGGAACTGATTGTCTCTCCGCAAATAAGATCGTCAATTTTAAAATTTTGGGAAAGTTATGTCACTCCTCCAGCGACCAAACAATGCAGTTGAATATTTTGTCGGCGCCAAGAGTTTTGCGGGTAAGAATAGGATAGTGTGAGGTCTATGTTTCGAAGGCTACACCAAAAGAGTGGTGAGGGGTATATGTTGTGAAGCGAGTGTTTAGAACCAAGAAGTCGTGCAATTGAAGGATACTGCAAGACCATGGCCAATCAAAGATCAAAGGGGACCTAATTTGCTCAATTTGTAGGGTTTTGAAGGTTACGTTAGTCTATGTCTGAAAATTCACCAAAAGAAAAGGCTTTCCATTTCTGCAAGGCGATCAACCTGGTTTCGTTGCGTTGATCATTTAAATCATAAATTGTGAATAAAATTACAGTCTTGCGCGTTGAAGCTAATACATTCTTACATTACTCTGCTTTTAGGCTGAAGATTTATCTCCAATTTTAGCCGGATTTTCAAGTATAGCTCTGAATTGGATGATCTCCTTTATCGAGAATATATGTACTCTTGTAAGAAAAAGCACTTAAACAGAAAGAAAACGCGAAAAATAAAACACCGATGCCCAAATGTTTTCTTTTTTATCTCTTCGATTTTCGAAGAATTAAAATTTAAAAATTTTTCTTTCGTAGAGTTAAATTTCGAAAAAATATGTTATCGGAAGTGTTTTTATGCTTCCTATTTTTCTATCCCTCAACTTAAAATGTATTTGAATCGAAATAGACTGTTTAACTTGATTCAATTGAGAACAGCGCGTAGATTGACGCGCCATCTTGTGTTTTTGGGCCGCACTCTTAGCACAGATAGCATATCCGACTGAATTAAAATTAGTAACACACGTATGCAAATATCAGGAGTATTGAGGCCAATATCTCGATCACTCTAATTAAAAAAAACTATACTTTATAAGTCCCTATTCAAAAACGATTAATATATTTATGCGTTTCAATAACACATTATATTATCTATATAACTAAAACATTCTGAATTCTCCTTGTAACCTCTCATCACCTTCTCCCTGAATTATAATTGAATTTCCTGAAACCTTGCATACCTTTAAAGCAGTATGATCATGTATGGTGAATATATAAAATTTCATTTACAATTGCTCCTACACCTTTTGGGGTTCCTAGGCAATTATGGTAACTGCTAATCGTCCAGAAACACTTGCAATGTTATGGGAGATTAATTTTTCATTCCTGTTCAGCATGTCTTAGTTAATCGTAGTCTTACATTGTAACAACGAGTATTGCTGTGTAATTTGGATTCTCACAAACTAGAAATAGTCTCCGATCATAAGATGGTTCAATGTAGAGTGGCTAGGTTTGTCAAGGGAGATTTTAGATTCGACAGTAGTGTTTCGGCTATGATAGAATCCCTCGGGTGGACTTCGCTTAGGGAAAGAAGACTTGATTACCGACGTAAGCTTTCCGGAAAGCTTATCACTACAGATCTCATCGACGAGATAGCTGATATTGTTATTCCAGTTAGCAACGTGCGTGAGCTCAGTTTGAAAACTAAGAAGCGATTCATGGAAGTGATTGCCAGGGCGGATAGTTACTTCTGGTCGTTTTACCCTCGTAGTATTAGAGAAGCTAATAGCAGGTAGGGTGTGATAGCAATATCGGTATTTTTACACCCCCTGCCACGCACCACTGGCGGCTTGCAGGGTTTACATGTAAATGTAAATGTAACATTCACAGTAGTCTTCTTCGACTCTTTAAGGCATTAGTAATATGCTAGCCTATTTTAATATCCTCGAATCACTCGTAGTTGTTCTTCTGAGATCGACAACTCCAGAATCGAATCTTTAAGAATTAGTTATTCTGTAAGAAAAAGAATGTTGGAACACGGCTGTTACAAACTTCCTTTGTGAAGAACCCTTGAAGATGGAGGCTTTGTCTCTGAAATGATCATTGGGACTTCTAGGAAATCGATAATCCGGAGCTTCCCGTTTATCTCTTAGCGCGAGTTCCGCTTGCCGAAAGACGGCTTACGGAGTGTTTTTGTGCCTCTAATTAGTTATTCTACTTTTAAAGGAAGTGAGCGGAGCGCCTGCATGTATGTGACCCGCAATATACAATCTGATTATTCTACATGATAGGGGGTTGCTACCTTCCGATTGAGGTCTTCCTGTGCTGTTAATAACAAGAAAACGTTCAAATTTCGCATTACGTTTTGACATACATCTTCGGAAATAAGAAAATTTAATTTATTGTACAGCAATAAATTAGATAAAATCTAATTCGATATTATTATTATGTATTTACTATTACTATTGATCTGATTTTTATTATTAAGTTGTTATTATTCTATAAATATCGTTTAAAAATATAAATTATATTTATTTATCATTATGTTATTTATATAGAAAGACATCCTATTGTGGCATTTGCTGTATTACTTACAAAAATTATTAACATTACGTATGAATTCTGTCTGTGAAATGACTTTCTTTATAGTGATTTCCTTTATTTAGATTTAGTAAAAACAGGAGCTTCTAAAGAAGACATTGCTCACTAGTAAGCATACAAAGGCAATAAATTACCTATACGTAATTATGATTCTAAGCGTAGCGGCAGAAATAATGAGTTGCAAGGAAAAGGATTTAGGTGACTTGGCACGAAAAAGCGTGCACGTAGGAAAATTTGCAAAGAGAAACGGACATGAAAAAAAGTCTAACGGGAGCGGGGCACGAACTCGGGTCTTCCAATTGCCGGTTGATTGCTCTATCCATTAATCTATCACACCAAATCTATCTATCCCGCCGTTTTGGAGACTTCGTAGGCTATGACGCGTGAGTTCGTTGGACTAAGCGGCATCGTTCACAGCCAGGACCTCATAGAGGTACTTGTAAGGCATTGAAAAGTGAGCTACGAAGGGAAACAAATAAGGCACGAGAACTATGGTTGAATGGAAATAGCGCGAGTTCGGAGAATTTAAATGAAAATGGGGGATGATCTATCACTCGGAAAGGAAAAAACTTACTGACATTGACAAAGCAAAGGCAAAGTATTTGTCTTGATAGAAAAATGTATCAAGACGAATACTTCGCTTTACACAAGATAGGCCGAGGAGGGAAACTTATGAAATGACATTGGGATACAAGATAGCAAGAGTCAAAGGAAACAATGCTATGCCAGGAATATTAGAACTAAAACTGACTCGTACTATGAAGTATGAAAGAGAGAAAAGGGTGGGTATTGATAAGATTCTGACTATTAAAATTTTACGGGAATATTTGTTTAATTACTCTTTGTTGGCATATTTGCGGCGAGGAGGGCGAAGAAAAGCTACAAAAGGTATCGTTGTGTAAGGATATTAATATATTTAAGTAAAAGAATAATATATAGGGCTTTCAAAGTAGCGACTTTCCAACCGTTTCCAAGCTGAAAACTACCTAGTTTTCCCAAGGAAGAATGGACTTGAAAAAAGTCTGACGGGACCGGGAAGACTTCAGACTTTTTTCAAGTCCATTCTTCCTTGGGATTTTTCCTGGGTGCGCACCATCTTGCGCAAAATCACCCTTACTCGTTTTCCTAGCTAGTTTTTTCCCTGAAACTTTTATGCAATTTTCTACTTGATGATTAAAGAGGGGTAAAGAACGTTTTCAATGGAAGGTAATCAAAAAGTGAAACAAGATTAAAATTTTAAATATAATTGCAAGAAAGAAATTTTAGTGGAGATTTTTTGGTGAGTTCTTACTATTTTTACTACAATTCATTAAAAGGCAAAGCTTTAAAGCTGACTTTTCTTTCGAAGCCTTACGCTTAGGAAAATTCCCAAGGAGCAACGGACATGAATCAAATGAAAAAGGTATCGTTGTGTAAGGATATTAATATATTTAAGTAAAAGAATAATATATAGGGCTTTCAAAGTAGCGACTTTCCAACCGTTTCCTAGCCGAAAACTACCTAGTTTTCCCAAGAAAACCCTTGAAAAAAGTCTGACAGGACCGGGTATTGAGCCCAGGATTCCCAATCATTGGTTGGTTGCTCTATTCATTGAGCTATCGACCTGCTATTGAGATGCCTAGGTCCTAGTCCCGGTCCCGTCAGACTTTATTTATGTCCGTTACTCCTTGGGAATAATTCATTACGTTACAGTTAGACAAATCGACCAGCGGAAATATCGTAGCGAAAAGCTACAACGTACCACACTAAAGCTTCAACAACACACACGTTAAATGCAGGTTACTTTCTTGCAAAATATCGGTTTTGACGTAAAAGTTAAATATTGCAAATCTGCATTCTAAAAAAATTCTGAATCCTTAAATATCCCATAATTATCACGCAATTTTTTCTTGGTTTCTGACAGTCTTTCACTGCTACGAATGGCCTTCACGGCTATAATGAGGTTCATAATCTCCGGCCCACGAAGTACTCACGTTGCGGCCCACTTTAGTACAAACTTGGCGACTCATGAAGTGGTTTCACCGAAGAACTGCTCGGGAAAGAAATCAAGTCCACAAACATCGGAATAGAAAGTGAACTAGGGATGGAATCGAGCGTCATTAACGATTCATCAGGAAGGCGTTCGTTACGAAGTTCTCCGTGGATTTTTCCGCCGCGATTGCAGGTCGCGGAAATTAAAGTCGAGGCAGGTGAAAGAGGAGTCGTGAGGCAGGGGCTGGACCGCGCAACAAAGGGAAATCTGATGAATCCCGGGAAGAACGGGATGGGTACGGGAGATATGAGTGCCATTACCTTCCTGAGGGAATAGCGCTCGTGAAAATCTCACCTCGTTTCTCCCCTACCTCCGGAAGGAAGCAACTCACTCCGGCGTTGCCTTGGTAACGAGAGACAGGTGGCGTTACTAGCCTGCTTCGGCCTCTCGCCGCAGTTGGCCTGTGGCTTTCCTCGCCGCGCCACCCGTTCTTCGTTCCCTGGCATCTCGTTCTCTACGCCGAGCCGACTCTCCGACACGGGTAAGGCATTCTTTTGATCCCCGCCTATTGTGACGTAGCGCATGATTGGATTGTTTACGGGCGGTTTGCTCCCGTGAATGGGAACTAAAAAGTTCGCTGGGTAAATTTAGGTGCGAGAGAGAAACTTGGAGTTTGAGCGATACTTTTAAGACCCGAGCGTAACAATACTTGGCTGCCGTCGAAAATTTGAATATTCGTGTTCGAAACTGATTCATACGAATATTTCGGCGTTGATGAAGTTGTTATTAAAAATTTGAAACTTTTTGCGGTGCGGGATAGAAAATCTTTTCCTTTTCTCATAGTTTTCTAATTGCGGTGTGAAAAACGAGGGAAAATTTATTAAAAAGAACGCGGTATTCCTTCTGATTCTTTTCTTTTGTGTTCCTCTGGAAAAAAGTTTTATAAATATGTGCATCCTGATGTATATTTGACGTTTCCAGAGCATTCTATCTCTAATTATTTCTTTTATTACTATCTTTCATACAAGGGGGCTGCAATTCTTACCCGGCGATTTCAAAATGCAGCGCTTTAATATTTTAGAGGAATTAATTATTATATTTTTCTCGTTTTAAAGAAGAACGCTTTTCAGTTCCATATGGAAACAAATACGCTCTTCCAACGCATTTATGTTGAAGTTTCTGAGGCAATAGAAACAACTAAAGAATGCTTATGTACTAATAACTCAAATTATTGTCTCTTTCGCTGAAAAGGCGTCATTTTCGCGGAAGGTGCAAATAACACACTTGAAATGGTAGTATTTATTCGGCGGAAATATTTTCTCGTAATTCATTTTTTTTCCCGATATTGCGAAGGATACGCAGGACGCTACATTGATTCCGAATCCAATTATAAGTTACCAAAGGACAAAAAGCCGTCAAAGAAGCTCGATTTTCCTTCTGTGAATAGTTTTAAAGATTTCAAGCAAAACCAGACACAAAACAAAGAGAAGCACGTAACCTTATCATTTTTAATACGTTCGACATAAATTTTCCATAAATTTACGTCGCGTTTACACTTTTAATTAGAAATTGTTTTCACTCGCGATTGAGGACGTACATACGTATCAACGCACGACACAGTAATTGCGTTTTGACGATGTTTCATATTTGAGGATCTCACGGACACTAATGAATGATGCAATTCACGAAATTAGACTTTTATTTTATGACCTCATCACAATTTCTATTGATTCGACGTGAAACCCAGTTTAGCCAATTTGGATTTTCCTCCACTAGTTGTGGCGGAGTTTGTTTCATGTGAAACTTGGCGGAATAAATAGTCATTTAGTGAATTTCGGAGAAATTTGCAGAAAATTATTCAAGGGGAAGTAGCTGCTATAACTTAGAGAATTAAAGTGATGCTCTCTGCTCTATCCATATTGATGCTATTTAGGAGAGGGCGGATACTAATTACTTTAACATTCTGTAAAGTCTGTTTTCGATTAATTTTTTGGTGGCAACTTTTCTAAAAAATTGTGTGCCATACAGGTGATTTAGTTCGCGTAGCTATAGTGTCCTAAAATAACTGAAATGTACAAGAACGCAAAAATCGAGTTTCAGAGCTGATATGGTTAATATTTTTCCTTAGAAGGAGGTTTCGGTTTGATTATATATAATTTTATTATTCTTTTACTTATTTCTGATTTCTTTTGGCAGAATATCGGGCTTAAAATTTGGCATCTCTGTTGATACCTGCACCCAATATGTAACTCTAACAAGCTCGTCTATCACGGAATTGATTTGCGAAGAGTGCAACCGCGTCATTTCTTTTCAGAAAATGCCAAAAATAAATTCCCTTAGCTTATTAATAATCCGTTGTGAGTGACTTCATGTTTAATACAATTTAATAGATGAAGGTCTGGTATTATTACGTATACTTAAAATGTACTTTAACTAATGTTCAATTTTGGGTTCGATATTATAACGTTACTGTAAAATTGAAGATTATAGGTAATTTAAATACTTTAATAAATAATATATATAGGAGATAAGCTATTATCTTCACTTTAACAAGCCATTATAATACTGGGCCATTATTATATACTTTTACATCATAAACGAATTTTGAAAGTCGAACTTTACATCTAAAATTTAAGGACTTCTATGTGAATAGTTTCAGCTTCTTCGCTCATCTTCATTTTTACCAAAGGTAACGAGAAAAAAAGCAACACGGAATTTCAGAGCAAATGAAAACGTCCCTGCATTACGTCACCTTATATTTCATAATACTGCTGTACGCGATACGTACTTTTCGAGGAAAATCTTAATAAGTCGTTAAAAATTAATCAGTAAAACTGTACTTTCCTATGGCTAATTATCTTACATGGGAAGGACGCGAATGATTTTGCCATTGTATCACGTAACCAAGGATCAAGATAGTCGAATCATATTCATCTTAAAGAGTGATCCGCGAGAGGTGACACTAAATTATATAGAACTTACGCAAACACCAAATGCGTGGTGCAAATGCTCACTGAACTTAGGAAAAAAGTTAGTCGAGACCAAAGAGAAATTCACGCGCAGGAAGTCCGAGATACTTTTCATTCGAATGGAACATCTTCCGATCAAATATCCCGGTCTCAGAAATCTCGAATCCTCCTGAAGTTTAGAATACGATTCGGCGATGGCGAAATGAAAAGAAGGAAGGGATATCCCGGGGAGCGAGGTTTTATATTTCGATTAAAACTTCGCCAACTGCCCTCAGCTCCTCCCCTCTTGTTGTTCCTTAATTAACCATTTTCCCTTCGACACTCCGCGCGCACTATTATACAGAGATCAACGCCTGAAAACGGACGAGAGACTTAACGCTTCATCTTTATTCATGGGATCAGAGCGACAAATGGGGCCTGAGTATGGTTTCTTGATTCCTACCTTTTAACGGAACTGTGGGGGTGGTCGTTCTGTGCCAAAGGCTGTTTCCCGGTTCTTATGAAACATAAAAGAGTGGCTTAGGAGAGGTTGAGAGCGTTGTTATCTGGAAGGTCAACCATATGAAGAAGAATCCGACATGATAAAGCGGTCCGAATATTGCATCTTCACCTATTTATAGCTTTGATATAAGAATGATTCTTCCTCCATATTTGATGTAATATTTTCGGGGATTCTTTCGCAGCAGACCAAAATTTAGCTGTATCTTATGATAATAAGTCAACGGATGGAATGTCGAAGTATTTAAGAGCCATGAGGTAGTTTTTTATCTCGTAATACTCCGACTTACGAGATTTCTGAGTTACGCAGTTCTTAATTTTCCTCTCCCGTTTCGCCTCTCGCACATAGCAATTGCATACTTGACAAAAGCCGTCGGCTCAATTGAAAAAGGCTGGCAAATATTACAGAACATAGATTCCAACGAAGAACGCGATATATCAGCAAAGCAAGGAGTAAGAAAATTTACTTCCTTTATATGAAGAAATTGTGCGTATAAAGATAAGGCATTGAGTCAGACGAGTATTTTTAGATTTTATGAAGCCATCGGCATCGATATAACTTCCTTTTACGTATCTCATTTATATGAATTAATAAGTATGAAGAAGTACGATTTTTACATACAAAACAAGCGTTTTTGTAAGTGCTTGGTCCAAACTAAACAAAACTTAATGTATTTATGAGCAATGTTGTACCCCAACTTACGTGAATTCGGCATACGCGATTTTCTGGGGTAAGAGGTATTTCGTAAATGCATAACTGCAGATCAATCACACCATCCTGTTTCGGAGTGGATGTGGGAGGGGTGAGCTCGCCATTTGTTTCATAGATTCAAAATCTACCTACATATTCTCGCAGTTATCTCTCGTTTCGGCCTAATCCATTTTCGAACATTTCCTTTTATTTTTTAAGTGGCGATCGTCTCTTCTCGGCGGCACCTCCTTCATTAATTTTTGTAAATACTTCGGAATCCAGCCATTATGGGTCAGACGTGAAGTTTTAGATATCTCTTTTGCTCACAAGGTATTCAAAGGTGCATTGTTCCGTGGTTGGACTTATTGGTGTTGCTGTACCATCTCGCAGAACTCGAAGCGCATCTTCATTGGCTGTGCCCTTCTACTAGAAAAACGTTCGCAAGTTCTTGTCCATCCCAAAAATCAGTTATGTTATCAGTTATCAGTTAATCAGTTATCAGTTATCAGGTCTGTTAATGAACTCTCCAACTTTGTTGACTTCTTTTGTGATTCCCTGAGAACCATAAGTAGAAAAGCGTATTCAACTTTTGCTCTTGATTCCGCTATATAATTCTTTATTTTATCTTTTTTATTTTTTGTTGTATTGCTTTTATTCTTGCTGTATTTTTATTACCCTTTTTCTGTGTCCTTTATATTATAGCACATGCAATTGGGGTAAGCTGTATGAGCTAAATAAATCATTATTCCCAAGGAAGAATGGGCTTGAAAAAACGGAACCGGGAAGCAACTGAAATTAAGTTAACAGTTTGATGGGACTAGAAGAATCACCAGCGATTACAGTAAGAAATTGAGGATTGCCCCACAAAATTTTTTCAAAAACCAGTAAGAAAGTGTCTTGACTTCTTCGGCATCTCTGTATATGCATAATGGGTTTCACAGTACCATAGCATTATAACTGCTCGGATTCGAGAACACAGTTAAAATTTTCATCCTAATCAGCGTATGACTGCATATATTCATGCTCCCTATTTGCAGTATCGTCTTTATATGAATACACGACTCGAGGTGTCGCGTCATTCATGATTACTGTTCCGCAAAGCTGCTCAAATTTGTAATAAGCTTGCAGTCTCAATTGCTAATCATTTCTCTCAACAGTATCGTCGTCAGTTATAGTTACGTAGCGCTGTATTATTTGCAAAGACTGTTTTTTTATTTTTCAATAGATTCGTGATAGGTAAAATTGGTGGAAATAATTTAAAAAATTGCCACTATAGTTTCTTTAATTAGCTCTTCTCATTGTGAAGTAACAGTTATATTTATTCTGTATGTTACTTCAAAAATTGCAACCTCAGCATATTTTCATTGCATATCATCATTTTCATCCAACAGCTATGTATATTCCATTATTTTCGTTTGAGGCATTTTAGTATTTTCCGATGTTCACGTTTTGAGTTTTCGTCCATCGCTGCGCCCATATATGACTACAGAATTTGCTCACTGCTTGAAATGGTCTTATGAATTTACATACTTGCTCCTCTAATAGAAATAGGAAGGCCTCCCACATTTATTTTAATAATTATTATTTACGAACATTCCCTAACAGGAAAAATCCGACTAGCCGGGATTCGAACCCGGGACCTTGACGGTTTGAGCGCTAGCACGCTAACCACTCCGCCACTGCAGGCGATCAACGAGGAATTATGACGGAGAAAAGAAAGTTCTTTATCATTCCCTGCAGATTCATCCCAGAAACAGCAAAGCCTACGAGCACAACTCTTATTCTCGTCATAAAACTGATTTACTAGGAGTAATTACCCCGATGATTTATCAAAATATCCCCAAAGATAAGCTGCCCAGTCCTAAAATGTAATCTACGCACGGCGATAGTGAAGTTTAATCCGTCCCGCGGGAAGCAAATTAAAGAATCAAACACCTCCATTAGCAATTACATGATTCATTATAACAGCTGCGTGTTTGGATTACGTGAAAACCTCTGTCAAAGAACATCTGTCGGTCTTAAGCTCTAAGCGGAGCAGATCAAAACAGCAACGCAACGCAATTCATAGAACCAATCACATTGGAAGCCTAAATGAATATTTCAGAAATATTTTTGTTTGTCCTGAATTCTCTACTTTACTTTCCAAAGTTCGCCCTGATTCATGTCGATAGAGAAAAAAAAACTAAAAAGATACCTTTATTTATATGACTGCACCAGCGGAGGAATTACGCCCTCAGACAAAAATGATGAGTTTCAGATAAAACTTGATTACTTTCCTGATGTGAGATAGTGTATCCCAGATTTTAGCAGCTTCTACGGAAAAGATAATGTTTCATTAACGTAAATATTTGGATTTTACAGAGCAAAATATTTCGGCATTTTTCTTGATACAATGATGTAGGAGAATAGTATAAAATGTTACATTACAGTTTGTTGTTTAAGTAAAAGTACTATACACTAAAAGTAATTTACAGTACTTTAAGTAAAACTTGTGTTAAGTCTGCATATTATAAATCGCAAATAAAAATTGAATTAATTTGTGCAAAGAGAGAGAAAGTTTGATCTTTTAGTATTATACTTTCGTGTTCGACATGCAAAAAAGAGAAAGGAATTTTGCTGGTAATAATAAATTATTTT
>KZ308152.1:1864117-1919233 GCA_000376725.2 Ladona fulva | reverse complement strand
CCAAGAGAGAGTTCAAATACCCTCTTTTTAAAAATTGACATTTTAATATCCTAAAATACTTCTAATTAGTGCAATGTAATAGTTTATTGTCGAAGCATTAATGGATTTGTATTTTCACGAACATTAACTATAGCAGGAGTTTAAATTCAAATTGAAGTTAAACATGTTTATTAAGTATATTGGTATTCTAGAGAAACATGCTATCCCAAGAATAAGAAAAGAAAAGCTTAAAATTTATTCCTATAATATTTATAAAGAACAAAGAAAAAACATCATGAGGGTGATAAGAAAGGCGAAGGCATGCAATTTCAGTTTACATCAAATAATTTTTTTAAAAAACTGCTCGCTATTTCTTCATAAAAATAACTTAATATTTATAAACTTAAAAAGTGAACTCAATTTCGTGAGTTACCGATTCAATGAAATGGACACTTTTTATTTATTTATCTGATATATTTCTATTATGTTCGATTGATTCGTAATCATTAATATTCGGAGTATCGCACTGATCTCTGGTAAGACTATGAATATATGTCATAAAATGAAATTATATTTCGCTTTTGGTGCAGCTGGCCTCTAACTAAATACTAACTGCACTAAATATATACAAAGTATATCTAATTTAAACTGCCAAGTAAGTGGAGCGATGTATTGCGTGGTGCATAAGATTGAGGGTAGAGGAAATTCGAGATTCACTCCTTCCACTCCTTTGCACATTTACTTGTGTCAACAGTGCATTGTGTGGCCGCGGCCATAGAAGTTTCCTTTTTGTCTCTATTCCAGATATACCTGTACCTCTTATAAATTAATAGCTAATTAACTCTTAAGTGTTAAAGCTATCTCATATCATTTTTCTCAACGAAACAAAAATTCTGGAAATATTTCGAGAAACAGAAAAACGGCGGATTCTCAACGAGCTTTTAATACAATAAAACACACTCATAACGAAATTTAGGGGACCGGCATTTTATCTCGTTATAATCGGGATTTCATTACAACCAAACTACAGCATTATTTGCTGTGCGCATCGTTTTTGTCGTTAATCGTCTGTATTAACGCAACAGATCCCTAATTGTTTACAGCATAACCTTTTTTATTTGTTCTATCATTGCTTACAAATACAACATTGCATTGAATGGCACTAGTCCAGCATTCATGAAACACAGCACTTTTCCTGAGCTATGAGTCTTAACGAATAAATATTGGAAATATACGTCTTCTGGTGTATGAGCGCCTCGCTATGATCCGTTTAGTAATCGATATTTGCACACAATTCTCAGGTGACTCACACTATATAGCATTTGTGTAGCAAAGGGGGGGGGGGGTTGTGTGTTAACATCCCCCCCAGAGACCAAATGGGTTCTTAAAAATCGAGGTTACGGGAGGTAGGTTGTAATTGTTTAAACATTTACACATGCTGGTGTGTCGGAAGGAATAATTGTAAATGTAAATTTAATTCCATCTTTAATAAAATTAGGGTAGAAGTATGCCTGTCCCATGAATGAAGGAAATTTTGCGTTTACTTCCTGGCTCAATACCTACTCAAAGAAAAAAATCCTGGCTACAACCTAGTCGATATCGTCATTAGCATTTCACGCACGTGGACTGGTAAGGCTATTATGAAATGAATGTCATAAAATGAAATTATATTTCGCTTTCTGATGCACCTGGCCTCTAACTAAATACTAACTGCTCTAAATATATACGAGGTATATTTAATTTACAGTTACTTCTATAATGAAGTCGAACGATGTATTGCGTGGTGCATAAGATATACGACATAAATAATTCACATGTGAGTTTTATAGGTTCTACTTGCTTCCAGAAATTTCATGTTGTACCTCCCATGATCAGTATTTTCCTCGTAAATTGTAAGAAAGAAATGAAGGAACGTGTTACATAACTCGATATGTCTAGCCATTTTGAGTCCGATGCATCGAAAAGAAATCGGTCGTCATTTTGTGTCGCGAAAAATTCAGAATGTGAAGGAAGAGCCTTCTCGACGACTCAAAGTGATCAGCAATTTTGACACTAGATTATCAAGATGAAGCAAATTACTATCTTTAAGCCGAACGGGATATAGCCAGCAATTAAGACAGTGTAGGCTATGCGTAAGAACAATTTATGCTGCGGGAAGGGGAGGTTAGGTGACAGAAACAGCGAAAATTCCTCATGAAAGAGGTAGTAATTGGCCGATGGACCAAAGAATAGTTCGCCATAGATTTCGTATTATTATACACGGAATACATAAGGTCAGTGACCATAGAAAAGTCCAGTGGACCGAGAACTCTACCCGTTTTAGGCAGGATTTCGTTGCATGCCTGATTTTTGTAAACAAGTTTCACTGTATTTACATTCACTAGAGTTTCTCGATAGTTATTTATGTTATTTGTCATCCGACTGTTTTCGTCTAAGATACGTATTTTCGGTACGGAAATTGTTACATTATTATAACTAATATTCTTTGAAATAACTAATCGATTTTGCTCATTATAACAGTTATCACACCATTCATAGTACTCATATTGACGTCTGATATCTAAAATAAACTTAAGCTAAATTTTTAAAGCTTGAAAAGGTTCGTCATTTTCTGAAAATTTCATTTGAATTTGAATAACGCAACGTAACGTCGCTCACGGACTTTTTCTTCGCTCCTACCCAATCTTCACGTCACGATTCCGAGATTCTTAAGTGCTCGTCCACATATATTACGTATTTGGGTACCCCATGTTGAGTTATTCGTGAGGGTTACTTTGAGATATTTCACCGAGTTTACTGTTGGTAAAATTTTTCCTCGGAGGCTGTAGGAATAATCACATACGAATAATTTGGGAGAGCGACGGTAAGTTCTAAAATATAGCACTTTCAAATATTAATCTTTTAAATTAAATTTCATCCAATGAGCAGTCAAGTTTCTGCCGCGTTTTTTTATAATTTGAATTCTTGGAAATAATTCATGAATTTTTGACAAAAGCGATATGAGGGCTAAAAAATTGTGTCCGCATTCAGGAATGGACACCAGACCATTTCATCACTGTAACACTCGTTCAAAAGTAGCGCGATTGACTCAAGAATATTTAGCATTACATTCTGCACCTTACATTCCGTGACTTTGTTTTATTTACGATAATTAAAAACGTATCGGAAGAGTGGAAATTAGTGAAGGTATCGAGAAGTTAGCAGCGGGATACGACGCCTTCGCATGGGTGCTGCTGGAGACGAGGGGAAAATTTCACTGTAGATTTTTCATTTGATACTCTGCATTAACTGTAATGACAGCCATTTAACAAAGTTAATTAAATAAGGTGATAGAGAAAGGCTTATGTAGTGACCCATGTACCATATTGGGAATATTAGTTCGGGTACATATAAATCGCCCTTTGATCGGAATACAAAGGGTATCGTTTGCGACCTTTCATAAATCCAAACCGAATTAAATTAATGAAGTTAAACGTCACAAACGCCTACCAAGAGAGAGTTCAAATACCCTCTTTTTAAAAATTGACATTTTAATATCCTAAAATACTTCTAATTAGTGCAATGTAATAGTTTATTGTCGAAGCATTAATGGATTTGTATTNTAAGCTAGTTAAAGACAAGATTTAGTTACGTCATCGTTTTAAACGAGTCTACCATATTTACATTCACAAGAGTTTCTATATAGTTATTTATTTAATATGTAACTATGCATCCGAATGATTTCGACTCTGATTTGGATATCATATGACGAAATAGATTATGAAAATCCGTTTGCGCTAGAAAATTTTTCGAATACTTCCGGTTGTAATCTGTACTTCCGCGGATATTTAGTCGCCCCTGAATCGCCGTCCATTTAGTGGGATGGATCAAGCCAAAAGTTCCGTAATTCCGAATGACTCCTTTTGCCTCCGGAGGTCAAAACGCAAGTAGCGCGTGACAGATTGGATCGTATTTTCCCCCAAGTGAGGTTTTTCGCGCACGGACGCTTGTAGAGAATCACACGCTCACCACATGCGATTGGGTGGGTACCAGGAAAACAGCATGGTTTGTACATTCCTCTAGTTAATATTAAAGAATGTGAAATAATTAAAGTGGAGAAGACACCGGAAATCCTTAGTCGCGCCATCATTTCCGTTGTTGAATGATTCCGTTCCGATTTTAAGGTGTTTCGGTTGTGATAAGAGCGATCCGTTTCACAGGTTTAGTAACTAGACTCGGTACGTCGCACTTAAAAATGTTCATAATTTCGGAAATTGTTTGGTGAACCTTCCGGAGGTTTAGGACCGGTTTTTCTCTCCACTCGAATGAATATCAGTTAGGGAACTGTATTCCTCAGTTAAAGTTGCTTACTGTGAGCTAGTTATTGTACTTGAATAGCATTTTTGCGATTCGAGAAAAAGGGTAGAAGTCGTACTCCTAGCTGTAAGGTGCGCACCTAGAAATATTCCCAAGGAGAAACGGAAATGAAAAAAGAAAAAAAAATCATACACGACCGGGAGTCGAACCCTGATCTTCCACTTTACTTGTGACTGCTCTAACTAATCGAACTATCCTGCCAGAACTATAACTGAGCTCTCGCGCCAGAGTGCTCAGGCAGGATAGGTACGCCGTACTTAAAAATGTACGGTAATGTATCTAAATCGGCTGGAGCATTCACCCGAAAAGGATCCGAGTACCGGTCCTGTGAAACTTTTTTTCAAGTCCGTTTTCTTTGGAAATTTTTGCGATAGTGATTTTCAGTGTTTTGAGTAAATGATTATTGACTGATCTACGGTACGGTACGGTTCTACCTGAGCTAGGAATCAAATTTCAGCCTCTTAAGTAATAGTAATTTTAGATTACACGGATCTGGAGAGGTTAGGCCCAAGTGGGTTTCTATTCCCAATATTTCACAACAATTAATGGAAAAATTAAAAAGTGCCTTTGTGGAAAACTTAAAGAAACACCCTCAGTTCTAGAAAACACCCACAATACAGGGGGATAAAATAAATTAGATAAAAGATCTAAAAAGACTAGAGACTTAATATGAATACAAAATAAGAGAAAATCAAGCAAAATATAAAATAAAAACTGTACGAAGGAAAATGTTTGTAAAACAATCCTAATGGTGCGAACTGAAAAATACGATGCATACGCATTACTATACGACCTTTCGTTATATTAAAATACTATGCAGCAAATGACATTTATATCTGAAATATTGTCATGGTTATTTGCATTAAATACACCAGACACAAAGCGTTAAACCTTTAACAGCCTCTAGGCGTTCGCTAGGTAACAAAACTGTAACAGGCTAAGAGAAGATTGTAATTTTGTGTATTTGTGTTCTTAGTTCTTTGCTACGTTTTATAAATAGGAGCGTCATACTATATGCCGTCAGGACTAATGTTATTTTATCTGGGATTGCTTTTACGTTAATTACTACAGCAGTGTTTATCTAAATCTGAACTAGGTCGTTTCACTTGTTTGCTTAGAAATTTTCTGAGTTCATTTATAAATGTCAATTTTGGTTTTCTATTACTTAATTTAACGTCCCACGAAAATTTATATGCAACAGCTTATTCCATATAATTGTAGTGTTTATGCTTCAGAAATGACGCTTATTCAAAATGCCAAATTGATGAATTTTATCCAGGATTTCACATCGACCTAAAGAGGCCTAGATTCAATTCTACTCTTTTCTCGATCAATACTGGATATTTGTAATCACGAACAATACTCATACTGCAGCTTGTAGATCGTAAGGAATTGTTTCCTTTTAATATTTTTCTACTGATTATATCCGGAAATGTAGGAAAATTTATAAAATTAAGTTAAAATTAATATATTCAAGCGTGACTTCGTGGAACTCAACTAACATATTGAAAGATAGAATATTTCGTAATTTCCACATCAGGTTTTTATTTGACTAGTTTCGTCAATGAGTTGACATCTTCAGGTGATTATCTACATGAGTGGAGGGCTTAAATATGGGAAAAAAGGAAGTGGAAATGGTATTGTAAGTTGGGACATATTTGTAGGTATCCCTTTATTGTTTTCAGGCATTCTTGCATTTAAAAAAATGTTTCTGAATTCACGATAACTTTCAGTTCATTATTTACAATACCCATTTTCAGTTTAAGGAAATATATTTTTTAAACACGTTATCTGATTTGCAATGTATCCTTTCCACGTAAAGTTTTGATTATTTAGAAACAAGATTTCAATGCTGTGAAGTTGCCTACATCTATGTGATTCAAAGGTAGGAATATTTGGATTCGGACTATATCTAGGGAAAAGTTTCATGAAAAAATATTACCTTCGAAGCCAAAGTATCGATAAAGTTACTGTTGGAAAAGCAACGAAATGAACAGCCTTTGCAGTGAGTTTGTGTGGCACGGTGGAGACCTCTTTCCAGTTCTCCCTCGCTAAACGAAAACAGTTTTAGAGCCTCATATACGAGATAAGAATCAGTCGTTATTTTCCGCATGCACATTGATGACTTTAAATGCGCAATTAATTATTAGGCGACTTCAGCGCACGATAGCATTAGCGCGTAACCGCAGAGACAGCAAACCACCTCAAGACTCAATTTAAGCAGCGATAGCTGCGGTTGAGGAGTCACTGCCTTAAATAAAGAGCCGAACTCTGTATTGGAAGCTGCGTAGGCACCGGAAGGAGAAAGGCATTCGATGAGGGAGGCTCTCATATCAGATCAAAAATCGCCACCCACTCACTCAGTAATTGTGCTCTCAAAGCAGACCGATTATTCTGAAAGGGAGGAATTCAGAGGTAGCGGACGGAGTATTGGATTGGATGCCACCGACCACTGCAACGCTATTCGATGGAAGTTATCCTTAGAGTGGAGATTGGAGCTTAAATGGAGGTGGAATTCGCTTCATAGATCAGCCTTTAAATTAATGACATTGGTAATTAGCCTCTTGCCATTAATAAGGTTACGCAAAGACCCAAAAGTTCTTGGGACAGAACAGCAAACACGTTTCTAACTGTCATGATGTCTGTATTGTCCGTTATGAACTAGCAGCCCGTTCCGTCCATAATGAGGGTTACATTTTCTCTCCAGTAAACTATGCTAGAGTTGTAAATTGTAGAAAGCCCTTGAAAAATACTACCAACTGTGGGAAAAGACGGATTCGAAATCAGGAATCAATAATAGGTTTCCGTGAAATTATGCGCAAAGTACGAGGACGGTTTAGAAGGAATCGAATGAGCAATTGTGATGGAATGGTATAAGAGAGTAATATTAACGACATAAATTAACAATTGAACAATCCTGAAACTCTCCACTCTCCATTTCTTCTCCCAATGATTTCGATATGAAAAATATCCTTTTAGCAACATAAATTTGTTAATGTAAATTTCTATGGTTATTTGCAGTCTCTCTTTCTATTTTACTATTTCCATTAATCATCTATTTCGATTTCTCCTCATCAATATTTATCTCTGAAACAACATTCATTTATCTCGGTATGCGTAATCCCTGCGAATTAAAGACTTGAAATTAAACATAAACAATACTTTTGCCATATCTTTACGTTCGGATAACGGATTTCCTCCCCTATTTCACCCTCCGATACCAGTAAGGCATACTTCTAATCTTCTGTTCAAGAAACGACTAAATACTACTAAAATTTCTGCATTCTATCCCCCAACAACAGTAACAATTAATTATGACAAATCTCAGCCTTACCCAACAACCAATTTATCGCGTGTAGTTTCTAAATCGGATCATATCACCGCAGACCAAATCACCGGCTGCCGGAAAAAAGCAGAGGGAAATACAGACCAACGTTGTTATATGACATAAAGCGTGGGGTAAGTTTCCACCAAGCAAAAGAAATGGTGTGAGTTGGGAACATTAAGGCATATGAACCTACCAGAAGGTGGAACACTTTTGTAACGTGATATGATCCCTGCAAGCCGCCTTTCGACGTATGGCAGGGGATGAATTTCACTCCGTCAGAGGAATCAAATTCTTTCGTTGCAGGCATACATTTTTTACTGCAGGTTTTTCCCCGAGTCCCGCGAAATCCCTTGAACTGATCCGGTGTAGGTCTTGTACACTTCGACGTCGGCTTAAGGAGTATTTTAAAATCTCAATAACGGCAAATCGATCATAACTTCCTCTGAATCCACTTCGATGAAGGTTTCTTTCTTTAACACATAGCTCTTTTCTCGTAATAGTCAATTTTATTAGGAAGGAAATGATAATAATAAGTTAAAAATAGTTCAAGAAAATAAGAGTGAAAGAACTTGAAAACATACGTCTCAGCAATTATAGCTATTAAAGCGAAGAAACTCAATCCTAAGATTTCAGATAAACTGCTGTTCTACTCTATATGGTAAGGAATTCTAGTATTACGAGTCATATTAAATATACTCACGGTAAGAATCAGAAATTCACACCTTCAGGTAGCTATTATTCACTCTAAAGCGAAGGAAATTGGAATACGTTATTATGAAGTACTCACTCTATTCTCTCGATGACTTCCCTTGAGATAAACCGGTCTGTGGTCGTCATTCCACTATAATATCCGGGGGAAGAATCGCCCGCAGTTAAATCGGAGGATTCAGGAAGGAGAGGTCAGTGAGTGGATCTATCTAGTCAACAAAGTCCGTCTCCCCGGGTGTCGTGGTTACAGGGGACACTTTGGTCTGACAAGCTGCCGCTCACTTCTCGTAGTTATATGAAAAGCGAGTGAGATAGCTTTATCGTCGCGAACAAATTGACTTGAAATGTAAAACATGGCAATAGATAAAGGCTTTTTGGGCGAAATCAGGCCTATTACGTCTCTCTCACGCCCAACCTCGCAGTTAGTAACAATATTTATAGAGATATTCAACAGAAACACACGGGAAAAGGTCTTTGTAATTTAAGGTCGAGAAAAGAAAATCACGTTTTGGGCAAATACCTACAAATGAGGAGGTAGAAAAACATGAGATAACACTAAAAATGTTTTTATAGAAAGATTTGAGGCATTATTATTCTTAAGGTCTTCATTAAGGCGAGATTAAGACAAAAGAGTCTCTTCTTCCATGTAACCTGTCGTCAGTGATATTAATATAAACAAATAAATTTGTAAATAGACGGGCGATTTGGATATTAAACATCGAGATAAACACCGAAATTGCCTAACAATGGATCCGTTATAGGCGTTTTATCGATCGGCTTATCTAATTGCCACTAAATAAATTAAAACTTGACCATGTACGAGAATTCATTAAACCAAGAAATACATATGCTACCACATTGTAACGATTAGATTTTATTAGAGGGATGAATTTTTTAAAAATAGATAATATCAAAAAGAAAAAAAGCTACCAGTTGTTTAATTTTTGAGAGAAAAACGAAGAAATTTAATTACGTTAATAACTGAAATAATACATTTTGTAATAAATAAATATAAAACACATTACTTTTATATTTATCGATTATAAAACTCATTATTGAATTTATTTAAGAGTACAGATTAAATTATTTTGAAGTGGACCACGTAGCCATATTTATATTAGAGTCGACTGTGATTCACTCACTCGCTCTTTTCGCACAACATATGATAACAAGTTGAAAATCCTGCTGAAACAGACTAAACAATAAAAAAATAACTCCATCTGCATTAGTGAAAAGCATATAGGAGTTCGCTTACTGTATACTGACTCACATCTGAATCGTACGTACCTACGCCTAGATTCTTTATCATATGTAAACATACGTGTAGTATTTTAAACATTAGATGGCCTATTTCCTACAAGAATACTGTGTCCAATTAACCGCCCCAGACAGAAATTTAACCTCCAAAAGAAAAAAATCCTCTTAAGTTTCTTCTTTCTAAAATAGGAAGAATCTTTTTTATATTAAAAAAATTATTTTCTATGTCTTTGTGTTGCTTTCATCTCAAATAATAGAGAAAGCTAATACATATTTTTTTAAGAGAATGCCGAAAATGACTTTATTTTTGGAGAATTTTCCCTTTGTTATTAAGTTAGGTTATTCTTCCATTATATGAGAATAGTCTAACACGTTTGACTCGCTAAATTCAAGCATCTTTTTTCACATCAGTTGTCTGATAAGATCAGAAAATTCGCTCATTCAAAATTCAGGACAAACGTACTACGAGCACAATAATAAGATAACTTCCGAGGAAGAGGATATTTTGGTGCAGACTGTGACCTTATTCTTGGATAGAAATGCTCACCGAACACGCCTAATTTATTTCTGTGTACCAGGAGAATTTGCAGGCTATTGAAAGCTCCTCCGATATGTTTGGACTCTTAGTAGAAAATGGAGAGCAGACATAACCCTAAAAATAATCCCAAGTCTCATCAGTGAAGAATGCAACAAAAAATCTTTCTTATATATAGACTCAGTGAGATGCATCTAGAAATAAAATAGCTCCAGGAGGGAGATAAACTTCAAATGTATTCCCCATCATTAATTTAAATCTTAAAGAGGGTTTTATAAATTATTCACCGTATCTTATTACGTGAAAATTTTGAACTTATTTCTTTCAATGCAAATATCGCGAATTACTCTATGGAAATGCCTTTTCATATGGCATTTTAATTAGTCAAACATTTCTTAGCAAATGCTTAATTATTAAAATATTATATATTTACCACTAAGGAGAAATTCACATTTACACCAATCCAGCAGTTTCTGTAGTCATTTGTAGATTTTTGCCATTTCTATCAGAAAATGGTAGACAAGAAACATTTCCTCAAACCTAAATATTGCAGCGAGATGTTATGGAATAAAATTTCATGACCATAATCATATACGTTGATTTAATGGGAGATTGTTTTAAATTGAGAAAAGGCTCAACAGAGGAATGTTTTCGAATTAAATGGAACTAAATGTTTCTTTTTAATATCTGGAAAACAAAAAGTAAATAGGATAACAACTTTAAATTATATACCGCCACAAATTAAGAAAATTACGACTCGGGTTTAAATGGATAGCATCATCATCAGATGAGATGATGATGATGCTATGCTCACTTGATGATAATACTCTGCGTTGAAACGCGGAACGTGTTTTTCTTATTTTGTGGTGGTGTATAGATGAATATAATTGTTTATCTTAAGTACTTTTTCCACAATGGCATACCACCAAACGAAGGCTATAACCATCGACGCTATCTAGAAAACAATGATCAAAACTTAAACAATTTATTAATTTTTTATATCACTATAAAGGCTAAGCCATCTCCTATTGGTAACAAAATGTTTTATTTCCTAACAAACACTTGATTACACCCCTTTTTAAACTCGATATTTAATCATTGCCATCGAAAGTTCAATATTTGGTGTCAATACCCTAAAACGTGCGATTTTAATGAATTTAGCGCCAGAGGGTTAGTCAACCAGGATTGAAACGTACATTTTTGCATCTTTCGACGGTAATGCAGCACATATTCATTATTAAAGGTGACGTCCTCGTTACAGCGGCAAAAGAACCAAAAAAATACATGCGTTCGTGGGATGGCTAACGGCGAGTGGGAAAGTTCGTTTCTATTAAAGGAGAGCGTGCTGCATATATCATCATTTGCGGGGGCAAAGGGGCTTTGGATTCTTTCCCTTACGATTGCTTTTCTTTGGAATAAAATTCACAAATTTGGTGGAATCGAAAAAATTCTATTCGAATTAAAAAAAATTTCGAATCGAGAGAGAGACAGCGGTCAAGAAAAAGCCCTACCTTTCTCCTCCTTTGTCTTGCGTGTCACGCATGCACGCGAAGGCTTGGAAAACTGTTATTAGACGATTAGATCATTAAAAGTGTTAACTCGGATAACGTGAGACCATGCGAAGAATTCGGGCTTATGGAAATTACTTTCGATTTTGTCTGTATCCGCTAACGAATGCGAGTTCGGTGAACGAATTCTTTTGGAGGTACTCACGCGTGGAAGCGAGCCGTAAAATTCAAAAATAACCACAGTAAAATAGTCACTGTAAGACGTTTCCTTGCTAACTAAGAGAAGTGGTAGCTTATGAAGAAGTGGTCGTACTTCAGTTTAACTACTTGTCACCAAAGGATTTGGCCACAGTTTTGCGATGCAACCTTGAGTAGGGAACGTTTCAACAAGAGAACGAATTCAATTTCCAGAACGAATCTGAGTTAGCGAAGGTAAGAAAAATTCTTTTTCTAGAAATTATATGGCATTTAATGAGTGAAAGAGTTCTATGAAATTGAATTTTAGTGTATTGCCTGTAACGTATTTAGCCTGAAGGCTGGTTGAGATCTCATCCCCCCTGCAATTTGCTACGAAGAGCTAGGAGAGGAAAATGAGTCATAGTAGGCAAAATAACGTGTGAGATAGTTGTCCTTACTTTTCTCACTGAGACAGAATACTATAAGCAGAACAAGTCTACGTAAGTGAAGTACAATGACTCTACGAGTAACACTTTTCGTAACATTGCATAAGGAGAAACCTTAATTAATGCCATTATTCAGCATAACTCATACCTCAGTAGTTTTCATATAATCACAACCATGAACAAGACTGAGACAAAATTAAATAAGAGATACATTTATCTTTATCCTGCGTCAAAATACAAATCAAAATATTTCATTCGTGGAGATATGGTAGCAGGACTTTATAGTGTAGTGCGGCGAACTTTTATTTTTATGACAATGATTAAGCATATACGTTTTAACACTTTCAACGATATCTTAATCTCTTTTATTATAATGATTTATTACATCATTTTAAAATTTATAAACAAGTTTATCGCGATCCTTTGAGCAGTCATTCAGTGTATTCCAAATTTATACTCAATTGCGGTATTACGAGTGGATTGAAGGGGTTTGCAATAACTAGTGATAGGATTTAGGGATAAACCAGGGTTTGGAATGTAACTGAATGCTAGAAAACCAAAAATGCAATATTCACTATAGNAATATTTAATTCGTGGAGATATGGTAGCAGGACTTTATAGTGTATTGCGGCGAACTTTTCTTTTTATGACAATGATTAAGCATAAATGTTTTAACACTTTCAACGATATCTTAATCTCTTTTATTATTATGATTTATTACACAATTTTAAAATTTATAAACAAAATTATCGCGATCCTTTTAGCAGTCATTCAGTGTATTCCAAATTTATCCTCAATTGCGGTATTACGAGTGGATTGAAGGGGTTTGCAATAACTAGTGATAGGATTTAGGGATAAACCAGTGTTTGGAATGTAACTGAATGCTAGAAAACCAAAAATGCAATATTCACTATAGGAAATAAAATAAACTTAACAATCAAGGTAAAGAGAGAGAAAAATTGGAAGAGCTGAAAAAATTTTCCAATCAGAAAAGGTGGACAAAACAGCTCGTTATAAATACTGATGTAGCCAAGATAACTGTTTTGAAGCAAAGTGAACTAGTGACACCCTGGATATAAAATCAGGATAATGTTGATAAATTTCTTAGCTAGGAGTAATTTTCTGCGTGGAAGTTAAATAAGAGCCCTAAGAAAGAAAGACATGAAAAACTTGAATTGTTGAAATTAATTGTTGAAATGAGAAATTCTGCTGTTATTTCCACATAAACTTTGTTTCACGGGCGGTTTCGTCGGTGCGACATCATCAGCTACTATTTATGTGGAATTGAAATGACATTTTTCATTTTAACAATTTGAAAATATTCCATAAAGTTACTCCAGAGACCGTACCTTTCTTCAAAATGGAGGCTTTTGAGATGCGAGAGTGGCGAAGACTGTAAAAAGTAAATTTGGTTGATAGGAAAACAAACGCGAGAGCTGGAGATGATGTGAAAAGAAAGGGTTTTAATTGGAGAAACAACACAGAGGCTGAGGAAATGGGTGGTAAAATAAATACGATACGATCAAGCGTGACTTTGCGGGACTTTTCAGCACACATCTTATAAGAAAAAACACTTTGTAACTTCCGCAGCAGGATTTAAATAACTCGAAGATGCTACAGCGTTGAACTTATTTCTTTCAATGCAAATATCGCGAATTACTCTATGGAAATGCCTTTTCATATGGCATTTTAATTAGTCAAACATTTCTTAGCAAATGCTTAATTATTAAAATATTATATATTAACCACTAAGGAGAAATTCACATTTACACCAATCCAGCAGTTTCTGTAGTCATTTGTAGATTTTTGCCATTTCTATCAGAAAATGGTAGACAAGAAACATTTCCTCAAACCTAAATATTGCAGCGAGACATTATGGAATAAAATTTCATGACCATAATCATATACGTTGATTTAATGGGAGATTGTTTTAAATTGAGAAAAGGCTCAACAGAGGAATGTTTTCGAATTAAATGGAACTAAACGTTTCTTTATAATATCTGGAAAACAAAAAGTAAATAGGATAACAACTTTAAATTATATACCGCCACAAATTAAGAAAATTACGACTCGGGTTTAAATGGATAGCATCATCATCAGATGAGATGATGATGATGCTATGCTCACTTGATGATAATACTCTGCGTTGAAACGCGGAACGTGTTTTTCTTATTTTGTGGTGGTGTATAGATGAATATAATTGTTTATCTTAAGTACTTTTTCCACAATGGCATACCACCAAACGAAGGCTATAACCATCGACGCTATCTAGAAAACAATGATCAAAACTTAAACAATTTATTAATTTTTTATATCACTATAAAGGCTAAGCCATCTCCTATTGGTAACAAAATGTTTTATTTCCTAACAAACACTTGATTACACCCCTTTTTAAACTCGATATTTAATCATTGCCATCGAAAGTTCAATATTTGGTGTCAATACCCTAAAACGTGCGATTTTAATGAATTTAGCGCCAGAGGGTTAGTCAACCAGGATTGANGTGCACGGGGATAATTAGTTCTTATTATTTTTATAAGAAATTTATGCAAAGTAGACTTTCATGACTTGAAATGAGTAGAATAAATGTTATAAATAGTTACGGTATTATGATCTTACTACGGAATATTCTGTGCTTAGGAGAACCATATATATACGATAATAGATATATTTTTAAACTAAATTAAGTCCCGTCATGTTTGACGGGGGCGTTTACTAGTAATAAGGCTAGTGTCATAAGAGTTCCGCATGCCAATAATATTCTCTCTCGTGCCACTCTGGGCACGCGTGCCATAGGTTCGCCACCCCTGGCATAGGGAATTTTAGGGTAGGTAATCCTACCGTAAGTTAGAAGACATATGAGCATCAAATTTCATTCTAATTCTTCAGAGGCACTTGTAGTTACGACGCACAAAATTTCAGATGCAAAGCCATTAATATTATATCGAGTAAAACTCGAATCTTTTTTCTATGGAAAATGTAATCGAGAAGTGGGGTATTAGAAATACAGTGGAAACCATAGCATAGCTCTGAAAAAGATTTCGAATCATAGCTTCCGTTTTTTATTATTAAGGTATCGGAGCACTACTCAAAATCCGTAAGAGTTCACGGATGTATATGCTGTCGGAAGACTCCCATTTCTGGTAGGAAAATTAAGTTGGTAGCGCAGTGTTTTGGTTGAAGTAATAAAGAAACGGCAAGGTAAATGGGTGGGATGAATATAAAAAGGCAAGGAATTACTAAAGACAGTAATGGAAATAGGGAGCAAGGCGAAAGACAGAGGGAAAGAGGAAGAAAAATATGTTAAATTATATAAACGATATTGATAATGATATGACTTTATTAGTGCAAGCTTGAGACTACCAAGTTTCTTCTAATATCTATCCCTTCGTCATTTAAAATTTAAAAGAGCGGGCTTGAAAAAAGTGCACCGAAGAAAACTACTTTGTGGGTTGTAAAACCTAAGTTTGCAGTTAGAACAAATACACCACAGCGTGAAAACTCACAAGGAAGAAGATGAGTAAAACTTGCGAAACCTACGGATAGTCAACTAAGTATTAAGGAAAAGGCAGGTTAAATTAGACCTGAAAGGCCAACAATAATGTTGCAGTCACATTATTACATACAAAACAAATAGAAATAAATTTTCATAAAGATTAAACAGAAAAAGAGCATTATGATACCCAAATAATTAGGTAATAAACAGGTCAGTATAGAAATAGCGAAATAATAATAATAACAACAGCAACAACGATAATAACAGTGAATTTATTTCCTTTATCTCCATTACACTTACATTAATAACAAAGACAGTGGAATTACAATAATTGCACAGAAGGTTTTCATTACATTTGTCACATATTAAGAAGTATATTTAGGGGGGAGAAAAAGAAAGTATAAACAATAAGGTCCACCTGAGCCAGGAGTTGGCTCATCAGGTGGTTCCTGAGTTAGTAACATATAGAAAATTAAATTTCAATACAAAAGGTTGTACAAGTGTACCCCATACAAAAATCATGTGTATTCGGTTAAGAGTTAGTACAAGAGGAAAAATACACTTTACAAAGTAAAATTACAATGAGTTACATGATTATGATCAATAATAATGATAGTAATAATAATTTATAAATGTTGAAATTAAAAAAAAGTAGCATAATCCAATAGGATCCTTTCAAACCATACAAGGTTTCTCAGTAATTAATAATAATAGTAGTAATAATAAAAATATAAATGGTTTGTTTAATTATAAACAAATTAAGGAAATGGCACCAAGTAGGGGATTTTAAGACGCAAAAACCTCTCGAGTGCTCGCAGACACTTACTTATTCCTCTCATCAAATGTGTTTGAACCTGTAGAGATAACTCGGCATCAATTACATCGCTTGGCGAAGTAATGAATTACGGAACTTTAAAGGACAGGCGAGCGAAAAAAGGCTCGCGATTCAGTGCCCATTATCCCGTACAACTCAAAGAAGAGAGTGACAGAGAGGTCAAGGTCTCGAAGAAGCACATCTAAGCCATCGCAGACTGCGTGAATAATAGAAGGAAGCCGAAATGAGAGCCGCGGAAAATTGCCTCCGCCGTACTTGCTTAAAAACCCGGCCGACGGCAGCGCCGCCATGAAAATTTGAGCAAACACGCTGCTCCTTGCTCACGCGTGATGCGACTTGCCTGCGTGTAATTACGTCCCTTCTTCCGCACAAGGAAATGGAATTCAATCTTCTCATACGGCGTTCTCCGCGGGCAATCAGCACGTCGGAAGGAAGCCGCAACTTTTTCGCTTGAGATCAAAGACGCAAATAATCCGACTGTAACGAGCATGGCCTTTTTTTCGCTTCGGAGGGAATGTCGATGATCAAAAGTCGATAGGAAAATGTAGTCATTTAGGAGGGAAGGCGCAGAAAGTTGTTTCGGTGCAGCCGTTTGAATGTTTTCCTTTTTCCCATGTACCCCTATTCTCGTTTAACGTTTCAGTGGCTGCAGTTTAAAGAGGGGTGAATTCATTTGTAATTGTTGGTGTATCTTTGTGGTATTCAAGGCGGTTTCTCTAATATTTCTAATTCTAGATGGAATACTTTTTCCTTGGATCAAATATTGAGAGGAGTTGGATAGCTAAAGAGTGTAACTGAGGGTAGAATACAATGGAAAAAGGAGAGGGGAAGACAAAGACAAAAGTTGTTAGATTACATAAAGGGTTAATTACCAGTAAGTGAAAGAAATGGCGTTGAGTAGGAAATATCAAGGCCTACCAAACGTACTGAAATTAGAAAATTTATATGATAAATTTATTTTTGCACAATACTTTGACACGCACCAATATATCGCTTACCTTAAGAGTTTATGTGCCACTTTATCACATTAATAGAAACACAAATGAATTCTTTGCAGCTAAGTTATAGACACTCTCTCAACCACAAAGAGGGAAATTAACCGTTAGTGAAGAAAAGCGTACATAAATAGACACCTGCTAAGAATGAGTTGTCACTCAATCGAGGTATTCCTCTTCGAAAGCACTTAAATATCAATTTTCCAGTAAAACTATTCTCCTTTCTGTAACTTAGTAAGGTAAGAGGCTACAGTATGATAGCTGATTGGTTTTCTTGCAAATTGAGTTTCTAAAGACTCATTTCACCTTGTTCGGTTCTTGTTTCCTTGAATGAAGGATTCCTTGAATTGAGGATAATTTAGATTTTGATTACACTGAACAACGATATCCAATTTGAAGCAAAGAACTGCTTTCCTTAACCGTTCCTTCAAGAATTATTCCGAAAATTTTTTTCCATAAGACTGATGATTCATATCAAGGTAAACATCTATAACTAACACATATGGATTTGAGAGAATCTTAAACTTTTTTCCAGGATTCAGAAAAATGAACTGCTCCCCAACTAAAGGGCATGATTCAATCTCAAAAGAAACTATGACCGATAATCCAAATGGATATACTGTCTTCGGGAGGTAAAATTCAATGAAAGAAAGGGGTATCCATCGGTACATTGAGAGGGTATTTTCTGGTGAATATCCGAGTAGTTAGATTGCATAAAGGGAGGGGCGAATGCGAAGGAAATGGCGATTAGCGGAGAAGGGCACGCGAACCTACCGAAAGGTAGAAAACTTATCACGATCCGTGTAGTTCACATTCAAACTTTGTATAGAATATCCTTAACAAAGGAAATCGTTTCTTTGGCGGGCAGCCTTGACCTGAAGGGCCGTCCCTACCTCCTTGGTGTCACTTTCTCCCCCTAGCGGGTTACCGGAGAAGCTCTAACGCCATCCTCGCTTCATATCTGCTGGTCCCCGAGATAAGCCAATTTATCAACGGCTACTCTCAGTACAACGTTTTTCCTTTAAGTTAGGGCAGTGCTTTTGCTTGCTTTCTTCCCTCAATGGCTCACTTACGAATCGATTAAAATATCGCATCTCAATAAACCGAATTTTTGTCACACTGACATACCGTAGGATCGATTAATGATCGATTAATGCGACGCAACATCGTTCGACGAATTTCGAATTATTTCGACGTCTTTACTGGGCGGGATTGAGACTAATCAGTTTCACTTTCCATGAATAAGACAAGGGGAAAATCGCGCAAATTTCCCTGGTTAACGCAACCTAAAGCTTGATAATTAACTGACCATATTTCAAGTCTTTTCAGAATGTGTGACTTAAAATCTGAATCAAAATGATAGTGACTGATGAGAAGAGAAATTCGTTTCTGTCACTGCAATCGCAGTTCGTTCTGCAGTTAGTAGCAAATCTTTATATTGGATTAGAAAATGCACATGCCATATCTGCCATTTGTAACGTAAATATTCCTCTTTCGTTCGTGTAAAGAAAACATTTGTTTCTGATATAAACTCGTAAAATATGGAATCAGATTACAGTCAATGAAATTTGGTATCAGTATTCTTTATCTAAGGAAGAAGAAATACGAGAAGTCAGTTACCATTGTTCGGTTCAGTGTGAATAAGAATTTTTAAGGAAAAATGCACTGTGAGGAGTAAAATTTATGCCAGAATGGTTATGATTTGTAAGGCAATCAAGAGTTCAATCTATCTACAATTCTGTCTTCTTTTCCCCCCACATTCTAACGCTAATATGCATTTCGGACCCCTTCATCAAACTAAACTAAGATTGATTACAATAAATTTCACGAATATTTAAGTATAGAGGATATTCAAGCTTACTAGAAACGTAGAATATTTATTTACACTTATATAGAAACAGTAGTTGAGAAGCTTTTACTAAAAAATTTTCATAAGAAAGTGGACCAACATTAAGACTAATTTCGGTAAGTCTTTAGTATGACTTGCGATAGGATCATAAAAACAACCCACATTTCCGATAGAAAGTAAAACACTAGAGAAATACGTTACTAAGTAATAAATTGTCGACCATCTTGAGAATATGTATATTAAGGATATGCAAATATTCTTCCCAAGGAATATTTCTCCCGCTTAAAATTTTTATAATCTTGTCAAGCCATCCCACGGTTGGCGAATTGAGTTAGACTTCTCAATAGCGAGGCAACTGAAGCAGCATTAACTGATTGAAATTCTTGGAAAAATATGCTTATAGGATGGTTGGAGAATTACGAAGAAGGGATTTCTTTAGGAGGAAATGTTGGACCCGGAAGCAGAAGCAGAAAGAAGATGAAATTGTTTTCTAAGGTAATAAGTTAGAAACTTTTTCCTCCAGCCAAGCTACCTCCAGAATATTTCGGATTTCTTTATCTCTCAAAAGAGGCAACCCTGCTGGAGAGAGAAACAGCTGAGAAACTAATTATCATGCCCGGTCATCGGCAAAGTAAATTGAGCCCCGGACCTCGGGGGCCCCTCATTAGGGCTGGGCCTTAGAGCCCTATAAACAAAGCGTTACATGAATTGGAAGCCAAGTTGGATGATTTCAGTCTCGACGATTATTAGAACCCATTAGCCAAAGGAAATGTGTGCAATTATTTTATTGCAACCCATCACATCTGAAACTAAATGACAGCGAATGATGGATTCGAATTCGAACGCTCTATCCCAAGGAAGAATTGACTTGAAAAAAGTCTGACGGAACCGGGAATAGGGATTTTTCTTGGGTGCGCACCATCTTGCGCAAAATCACCCTTACCCGTTTTCCTGTGTCGAATGCTCTATTTGTAATTATATATTATGTTCTGAGGAACGCTGATGAGAATAAAAAATAAGTACAACAGCGTGTCAGCTCAACACAACGTTAATAGCACAACAGTACAATGAGGAAAAAGTAAGCAGAATTAATTCAATGCCAATTTCAAATAACAACAGCTTTGCAAAATATACAAATAAACAGAAGAATAACAAAATGTTACAATTAATATATAGTGCAAATTAGCATTTAACGCGTTGATTGTAGAAGGTTATGTAATGTTGAGTTACCAATGCTTTAGTACTTGTGAATTTCCGATTTTGCAATATTGCTAGTTATGGGCAAACTTAAGTTTTGTGTGATAGTAAGTTGCTGAACCGATTTAATTCAAAAGTAAGGGAAAAATAAATAAGTCTTTGAGCAATCAAGCATAACATAATTACCGAATTCCGCAAATGTGTAAATGTACAAATTCCTTTTTAAATGGCACTCATACTTTTAAAGCGATTATGAATCTCCACCTGAAAGATTTAATGTTTTTAATTTAAAATCAAGAATAATGAACTTACTAAGTGCACTATTTATCTGTTAATCGTATAATCTTGTAAACTGGACTGAATGGCTGCTTTGTATTCATTTAAAATTTTGATATTTTCCTCGTAACTTAGAAAAACAGTAACAATCGATATAAATATAAATTCCTACCCTAGGAAATTACACCTTCATCTTAATGCATCCATTTACCACTGTTACCTCAAAATAAAATTATGGCCACCCAGAAGTTGCAAAATTGTTAACTTACTTGTTTACCGATTTCATATGGCGTATTTTTAATTCGGCGTAATTAAGTAAGAAATTGACTTATGGAGATTATGAAATACATCTCGACTTGCGCAATCCCGACTTTGCGAAGAGTTCTTGATTTTTCTCTTCCCCTTTTCGTTTCTTTATTTTTTATATTAGAGGTCAACCATAAGAAGAACCCGCCTTGATAGAGCGGTCGGATTATTGCATCTTTACCTATTTATTGCTTTGATATACGAATTATTTCTCCTCCATTTAAGATTTGATGTAATATTTGCGGAGATTATTTCGTAATAGGCCTAAAATTTTGCCGCAATATACAATAACAAATCTACAGATAGAACTTAGGAACCAAGGGGCAGTTTAATATCTTGTATCACCCCGGCTAATGTGATTTGTAGCTACGCGGTTCTTAAATTTACTCTTCCGTTTCGCCTCTTACACATGAAAATTTCAAGGTTGACAGAAGAATCAAAAATTTTAGAAAATATAAACACCAAGGTTGAACGCATTGTAGCAGCAAAGCAAGGAGTAAGAAATTTTACGGCTCATCTACGAAGAAATTCTGCGTATAAAAAATAAGGTATTGAGTCAGACGAGATTTTTAGATTTTATGAAGCCATCGAAATCGATTTAGCTTTCTTTTTACGCAACTCATTTTTACGTAACTCATATTAAATATTTTGGCTTAGTATGTACTACAGCATTTACTAAACATTTTCTTCTAAATTAGTTTTTATGTTAGTAGAAGTATACGGACCGCTGGTGGTAACATAAACTTTAAGTAAAGGAGAACACCAATTCCAATTTCTCCGTTCTCCTTTACTTAACTATGTTACCACCAGTGGTCCGTATGGTTGTGACGATTTCCTGCATTTTGGTGGTATTGGAGTTCTCCTTTACTTAACGTTTAATGTTAGTCCCAGTTAATCAAAATTTAACATATTTATATTCATAGTTACACCCCGACTTACACGAATTAGATATACTCGGTTTCCGTCGGTCCCACTTTAAGCATAAATCTGAGGTATTACTGTATCCCATTTCTAATTAAGAGTTTAAGAAATCCCCTATTCATAACAGTACATTAAATAGTTGACTTGCCGTACTCGGTATTTGAAATTTTATTTCAATTTTCTGAAATCAAAAGGTTGAGTCCCGTTTCCGGCTCATTTCATACATACTTCAGAGGCTCAAATGAAACAGTTGACGACCAAATTCATTGTAAAATTAATTTGAAAATTCCTCTCTTCCTATCGGTTGACAGCCATTTTAAAGGAAAATGTATAATGAACCAGAAGCTCTTTGAGATTTTGTTTTGCAACGCGCTCAGCAACGTGTAGCATTGTGAGAATTCCACGAATAACCAGAATGAATATGAGAAGAAACTCTTCTGATGTCACAGTATTATCGCCTCCATCCCTTCGTAATTAAAATGAGAAATGTCGTCGGCATCCCAGAAGGAATATTATATCACACCATGAGGATATTTCCGCTTCTTTTTTTCTTCTCGTTTTTCATGATTGAAGCTATGTGATGACGCAGATATTAATTACTAACAAAAGTTAACGATCAAAATGATTATTACGAATGATTATTATGAGAAAGGCACAATTTCAACGGATTAATTGAGTTTATTCTTTTTCGACAACCAGTCTGTAGGAAAATCCACAGCAAGCAAGTGCGGCCACGGAACTTTTAAACCAGTGGTTTCCTGGAATCAGCTTTCATTCGTTTTGGTAATTTATTTTTGCAAATATTTTGATTCATTGCAAACAAGTCCTCCAAGAATTGCACTGCCATTCATCAGCAAACAAAATATTCGTAAATATTTAAGAACGACGATCTAGAAAACAAATTTTTGGGCCCTTGATGGGATTGGGCTGTTTCAAGGAAATGGAAAGTGTGGCTTGAGACCATAGAGCAACGCTGAGCAAAGGGACTTTTCACGCCGGTTGCTTTTAATCTACTGATTCCTGGAGCTTTTCGAACAATTTTATACAGTGGATTTTATTTATGCGATGGCGTGAGTGTGTACATGTACAGTTCGGTAACATTTTCCAAACTCCCGAAGAATGGACTTGAAAAAGATCTGACGGGACCGGGAATCGAACCCGGGTCTCCCAATTGCCGTTCGGGTGCTCTGTCCGTTGAGCTATCCCGGCAGAACATTTCTCCCAGCCATTCGGGAGACTTCGTGGGCAAGGGCTTTTCCTCCACATGGTGGCATTGTTCGCAGTCACGGCTTCATAGAAGTACCGGCCACACAAAGTGATAGGATTTTTCCTGGGTGCGCACCATCTTGCGCAAAATCACTCTTACCCGTTTTCCAGATCTTCCAAACTTTCAAAATGGTATCCTATGTAGGATATCCTTTACTAGTTAGACCTTATTTTGAGTATGATGTAGTATATGGAATCCTTCCGGAATGTGTTGTATTCGGGAATTAAAAGAAGTACAGCAAAGGCGATTTGGTACGAGAAAGCAGTGAGTGTTACTCAAATGCTTCAGGACGCTAATCTCTGGTAGAAAGAAGTTCTAAACAAATACTTAATTTACTTAATAAGTTCAGAGAAGATACATCCTTAGAAGGTGTAGACCGTTACATAGACCGTTCTGATACTCAGAGAAAAATCAAAGAAACAGATGCTAGAACTAGTAATTTCGAAAATTAATTTTTTTCCATGAACGATACGCGAAAGTAATCGATTAAGGAAGTACACAAGGGCACAAATGTAGATCTACTGCCAAAACAGTGGTTCCTAAATTAGGTCCCCCCTATTATGTAATAGTGATGACTAATATTTGGCACGAAAACCAATTTTTGGCTATAAATTCTCCAATAAATATGTTATTATGAATCAAATGCCAGCTATTTCCATCATTTTACATTTTTTTCACCAACAAAACATATTGAGCCGATAATCAAATAAAAAACAAGCCTCTTAACGTCACGATATGGGCAACATACAAGTCTATTTTCCATACAAATAAAGGCTCAGGTGAAAAAAGTCGCCATTTTGCATTAAATGATTAAAAGCATAATTTTGACTCACAAAGTCAAAGGAAACTTTTCTTTACCTCGCGTACTTCCGTTATGAAAATAAACTTTGACCTTTTTTTCCAATTTCAACAAAAATACGAGGCTTTCATACACTCGCAAATTTAATTTAATTTCATTTATTAATTAAGTTAACATTTTTATTTTCCACCGCGTTAATCGAAAAAGCCACATTTTTCATTTTATTTGTTTACTTAGGAGATGGTCGGAGGTGATGCGATTACTGAGTCGCAGCTCCCGCTCAAGTTCATTTGAAAAGACCGATTGAAATCGATTCCAAGCGAGGAATAATATTTTGTTATCGGTCTCTCACTAACAAGTATGAGTTTCCACTAAGAGTAGTAATTTTATATTTAGAAGTTCTACGACAGCTAAGGTCTTTTCGCCCGTCAGCTCCAACCGGGATTCAAATCCGAAACTGCTTTCACCGAAGTCAAAAGATTCACCGATAAAGTAAACATTAGTTAAAATCCATTTAAGTATACATTATTATACCAGGGTATAGTATACCGTAGTATATCTCAAGGGTTTTTATACTAATCTGCTTATTATTCACTAATACTTCTGTTAATCTTTGATTCAGCGTATGAATGGCCAATTTCAACAACTGATTTTTGGTGAAGTGGGCATTATTGCGTACCATTTTACTAAACGGTATAATTTAAGATCAGTGCATCAGACTTGGCTTCTCAGTATATTAAAATGGTAATCTTACCTTAACCAGTACCACAAGGTGCAAGAATATAACTTAAACCTAAAAATAAGTTTAACTTTTACATATGCTGACTAAGAGACATTATTTATAAAAAAGAGGAATTAAAAAAATGTAGAATTAATAAAAGGTTGTGGAGATTGTAGGACTTATTGAATTGCAGACTTTGAAAGGATACTTTAGAATGTCCTGATAGCAGATAACCTGTGAAAGGATACTTTAGAATGCCCTGATAGTGTTAGGAATACCATTCGGTTAGCTTACTCATATTAGTAGATTCGGTGTTTCCACACCCCCTGCCAAACGCAATATAGAGGCTATGGGGTACTAATATAAATATAAAATGCATGTTTTTGAACAAGTTTAACTTATTTCTTCATTAATCGTAAACATGATTGTATTATAAATACATAAATAATTAAAAGGTTAGAAGTCAAATTCCACTCATATCAATACTATTGTATTAATTTACTGCACTTCAACTTGTTATTATCGAGTCTAAGTCAGCCTTTGAAAGAAAATAAATAGAATGACACGCCGCTTTAATTTAGGGTGTAATTGGATCATCAAACGGTACTTTGTCCTAAAATAATTAATTTCCTTGGGTGGTGGCAACGTCTTTTTCCAAGTTAAGAAGACCTCTTAGAAGAGAAGACGAGATTAGCATTCATGGGTGGATGCGTCATCTTATGAAGGTTAAGGGTTGTTCACTTATAGAATTTCGCTTCTTCCCAAAGAGCCTATTAAGGCTCTGAAACTTCTTCAGAAATCCTCCAAAGATTACATTTTCTCCCGCATCTTTTCCGTGAGCTCTCTTTTTCGTGGTTCAGCATATTTATATAGGGAAGATTAGGAAAGCTCAAGTCGTTCGATTAGTTTCGCTTTTAATAGATTCCAGAGTGCAGAAGATACTGGCTCAAACAAGAAAATCTTCCTAATACACCTTCTCTAAAAATAACTGCTAAGAGAGGGGAATAAAATTTATAAAATTTTTATTAAACCTTTCTGATAAAATATAACGGAAAATACACTGGGTATGTAAAATATTATTTTAATGAAATCAATACGATAATAAAGGAATATTCGTGACTTCGTGGAAAGCCATGGAACTGAAGAGAGTACAAATTTTTGAAATTTCCACACCTTTGAAGTTCTACTTCCGAAGAATAATAGTGGTTTTTCATTAAGGAACTATCTTTGACACTAAAACGTGTGGAAGTTAAAAGATTGCTTATTCTCTTCAGCAAATTATTTGAATATTATCCAGTACTGAGTAGAAAATAGGTAAATAATAATGATAAAAAATTAAGTTTCATTTTCATTATTTTTTACTATATATGCTAAAGATTTAAATTGAGCAAAATTGCATTGTGAAATACATTTTTTTATTTATCTTAGAGAGGATGAGAAATTGAGACAAAATGCGGAAATTTTAGAGAATGCCCCCCGGGAGATATATGACCATTGAGACCCAAAGTCCAATATATTGGTCACTCCATAAATTTTTAACTAAATTGGCAATTAAAAATTACGTAAATAATCATACATATATCTAAAAATATGAAATATGTATAAAATATTTTTTACTCATTACAAAATTCATACCTGAAAGGGTTAGAGCATAATACCTTGGTATGAGAAATCAATTTATTTTTCTTCGAAAGTATAAATTCATGTCAATATATTTGAAAAGATATGGGCCATCACTCTTTACCCACGAAATTCAAGCATTTAGAACAGCATAAATTTTCAATGTTAAAAAAATAACTAATTTATTTTATACACTATATTTATTTATACACTATATCTATAATTATTCGAACGATTTACGTTTCCGAGAATTACGTTTTTGCGGAAATTTCAACCCAAGATTACCACTTCCCTGACGCCCCCGAATATCTCGTATAAGAGAGTGTTTTACAATCAAGTCTCGCCTGAGATATCTCGTATTTAGGAGTTTCTGATTTTTTGACAATTTTTTAAATTGAAAAAGATATTTCAGTTAAGCGGTCGGGCGTATTGAGCTTGTCTATCATGTTTTCTTTTATCTGCGTTCTATTTGTACATCTCTAATGCTTTATCCAACACGTAGGTGTACTGTAACTAGGTTATTAGGAAAATAAAAAGTGAAATATAAAATTAAATAGCTATCTTAGGGGAAAAAAGACTCACCGTTCTTAGTTAAGCATAAGCACACAAATTAAAAATAAATAAATAGGTATGCTCTTATCCAAGTCCTACTTACACATTAAGTTTCTCAGGCAGGTGTTTAATTCAAAGTCTACTTATGCAATCTCATACTGTTCTTCTTACCGCCCCTTCCACCCAAAGCAACGTTCCTTAACCTTTCTACCTCATCATTCATACCGCATCTCCTCTTCCCTTTTGTTGCAACCCTCTTGCTAATCACCCTCCATGTTTCCCCTCCTTTCACCAAACTTCCTCTTTCCTTTCCCTTTTACCTATAAAGACCTCTTTCCTTCCTTTGAAGATGGCAATTACTAGCCGAAACTAGTCGTCGACGAAAGTTATACTTTGTGGATTATAGGAAGTTATAAATCTCGTTATTGTTTTATTCAGTAAGTCCTTGCTGTGTCGAAATTCCACAAAGTAACCTCAGCAAATTTTACGTAATTTGAATACAGCGAATTTGCCAGTTTACAGTGAATGTATTAAAAACGCCAATGGACGAAGAGCTGAAGAGAAAATTTGTGGATGAAACAGATAAAAAAAACAGAAAAGTCGGGACTCGAACCCGGGATCTGGCTTTTTTAGGCTAACATACTAACCACTTCGCTTCCGAGACAAACTATTACGTAGTGTTATAGTAAATTACATTGAAGTAATTAAGAGCCGAGAGAGAATATGGGTGGGTCAAATATTGAGAAGAGAGGGATTGCTAAGGGATATAATTGAGGGTAGAATACAAGGGAAGAAGCAGAGGGGAAGAGAGAGACAAAATTGTCAGATGACATAAAGGGTGGGATAAGTTACCAGGAAGCTAAATAAATGGCGTTGAATCCAGATGAACCTACCGAAAGGCAGAAAACTTATGTAAAGTTATAGTAAATTACTTTGAGTTCAATGTCTGCACCGATATCAGTCGATCATTTAATCCTATTGCTACTAAAAATGTAAATACCAAAATGTAGAGGTAACCTTTTCCCATAGTGAATGAGCGTACATTTTAGAAAATTGTAATAAATGGTAATATAATGAAAACATTAATATACTTCTAACCGAATTCCAACATTCATTAGCTTATCGAGAATGCCTTCTCCCCTGACTAATGCTGAGGCACTTGTGTGGACACCTTCCAGTATTTAGAAGAAGCTATTGTCATTCGCTGCTGCTAGATTTTTTATCGATGCAGAAAAATAAAAACACATCACGAACAGAAAAATGCCATGATTGGTGCTCTGATAAAAATTTATTGAAAGTTTCATCGACAAAAATGTGTCACGAATGGTTTAACCAGGATGCCAGACAGAAATTGGCCCAATTTTGGAATAATGCCTTCCTCTATTACAAAATATGTCGTCAACATATTTCTAGTCATAACTACCACACGCCAAGTGCCTTTCATCAAACGCGCTGATTCTGGTTACAAGGAGCATCCTTTGTGTACAAACACAAAGGTTTCACCGAATGCAAAGCATGTTCTGTGGGGGGAGAATATGGGATCACTTTCACAAAAGTCCTCGTGTCACCCAGCGAGCGAGGCACTAGCGGCGGTCAATAATGAACGTCCTCGTGTCTAAAAAGCGTTCCCTGCAGTTTTTTCTCGATCCCGCAAAACTTTCGGTGACAAAGGCCCGTTCTGCTTCAAAGGAATCCGCCCAACTTTGATTTTTCCCGACTATGGCTTCATCTATGCCCCGACGTTCCCATGTTTTATTAATCTAACAAAACGCCTCGGCACAATAGAATTCCTATTCCTAATGAAAAATCTGCAGGAATTCAAAGGGTGAATAGCGGTGAATTTCTCTCGATGAAAGAATCTTTAGCCAAAGATTCACTCAGCGATACGATTTTGTCTGATTTTCAGTTAAATCTCTCCATTTGGAAATTCAAGGGACCAAAAAGTCTACTTCGAAATTCGATTTTTCTAGCATTCAATCTAGGCAGTCGCCACCAACCTTTTACTATACCTATCACCTGTGTGCAGTATTATTCCCCTAACGCCCACGAACATCCCAATAAATTGATTCAGCGCTTTTGGAAGTAGTCACATATGAAAGCATTTACAAGAATACTAATCATTTGGAATTACAAAGTTATGAAATACATTGAAACTTTCTAAAAACTTGACTCAATTGGAATCAGTACAATGGGACTCCTAAATAAGTAATATATATGAAATTATAAAACATGAAGTGCATAAAATCTTCCAAGAAACAACAAACTCCACCAAAAAAACCTCAGGTGTATTTTTTGGGTAATTCCAACAATTTCGATTTTGACGATATTTCGACTAATTCACCGTCGAATAAGCGAATTTGTACCGCGTTAACAGATAATATGCTTAAATTACAAATTACTCCTTCTCTATGTTACGAAAATTATTTTAATTTACGAAACTTTTTATCGCACCATATCAGCCTAATTGGTACTCCGATCACTTCTGATGGAGACGGTCTCGGGTTCGACGGTAAATTTACCAATTACTGTTGGCGTCAGGAGGACATCTGACAATAAAATAGGTGCCGGTTTCATCATCATCACTAACTATCATCATTATGATCAACCGATCCAAGACGTGACAGAAGAAATAAGGCTTAAAATGTCTTCTTAAAGAAATCTTGGGACAAAAAGAATGATAAAGTAAGGATTTGTAAAATATCTGTTCTTGGAATACCCTGAGTCAAAAGCCTTTTCTTTCATCTCTATCCAAAAACTTTTGTAACCTGGTTCGTTGGATCCCAAACTTTTTAAACGGTAAATTTTATCCCCCTGTTTAATAATTTCCCCCCCCCCCCGCCTTCGCAGCTTTACCTTGATCTAGTCAAGATACAAGTTTTTCTTTCCGCGATGATGAAATATTCCAAGTTTTTATATCTACTTTCTAAATTAGGCTGACTGTCGAAGTTAGGACGATTGCCGAATATGCAACGTGTGTTTGGGACCCGCAAACAGGCTAAAGTAAGAAATTCGAAGGTGTGCAAAGGAAGGCAGCTAGATAGGTAATCGAAAAGCATAAGAAGGATGAGAGCGTTAGTAAAATGTTAGATCAGCTAGGATGGGAATCGTTAGCGTCGAGGTGGAAGACCTTTAGGTTAACGGCTGTATTTAACGCGTGGAACTGTAAAGATGGTTGGGGCGAACTACGAGAGAGGTTTCAAAGTCCTAATTATATTGGACGCGGCGACCACAGATTAAAAATAAAGAAACGGGAACAAAAAACCGATGTGGTGAAGTATTCTTTTATCAATAGAGGTAAAAGGGAATGGAATGCTTTACCTGGAGAACTTCTCATTCCAATGCCGAATAACGCTAAAAAATTCAAAAATAATCTAAAAAGGTTATAAAAGATTGATTGTTTGTGTTTGTTATAGTAATTTTTAAATTCATCTNTATATATATATATATATATTCTAAGTAATACATTCTGTAATTATGTAACTGTTGTTTAAATTCTGTACTGTTCACGGGAGTTGGAGAAGTTTTCCTCCCGTCCTTGGGCGAATGCCGGACAGATCTGGTTATTATATTTCTTACTTCCCCTTGACCGTTGCCACCTGGTCCTCCGACCAAACTGCAACGTTCTACTATTAAATAAATAAATAAATAAATTTCATGAAGGTTTGGAACCTTAAATTTTTCTGCAAGTTTTTAAGGTCTAGATAGTAATATAGCAATTAGTCTAATATAATTCAACCAAGCCTCTACCCCAAAGAAATCTTATAGTTAAAAAGTGGACGTGCTAAATTCACTTCACTAAAGGAACACGTACATCTAGAAAGGTACCCTGCAAGCCGCCTTCTGGCGTGTGGCAGTGGGTGTAAACACCAAGCGTTCGAGTCACCTCTTTAGTTTATTTTTATCGCGTATCATTCGCGGAAAGAATGAGTCCTTAAAACGACTTGCTTTCGTATCTATCTTTTTCTCTCATTTTACGCTCATTTTTGGATCGGCTGAAGTGGCAGGGGGGTCAAATAATATCAATTACGTCTTCAGCAAGTGTACTTTCCCTGAATTTAGCAAGCAATCGCAGCCTAGCTTCTGATCTCCTTTCTTTCAAGGATTTACAACCTGAGTCTGAGAGCTTGCTTTTTGTCGTAGCACTTTTTAACAAAACGCATCGCCTTGCGCTGCACTTTCTCGAGCTTCCAAGCATATGTTTCATCCGCTGGGTCCCATATATTCGCCGCATATTCCATATCCATTCCATTCCATTCCATAAACCGCCGATTTTCGAACATGTGCGCTCCAGGTTAAGTTATTTGAAAGGGTGATACAGATGTGAGATATTTAACTGATTCATTCCAATAATTTGAATGTATATTAAATTATTGGAAAATAATTTTAACAGGTGCTCGATAATAATATTATTTATAGTAATAGGGTGGAATGTAAAAAATATAATGATTCAGAAAACCACCACTAACCCAGTTTCAGCCAACACCTGCTTAAATGTGATTATGAAGTAATGTTATGTTATTAGGAAGAGATGTGGTAAGAAAGTTTAAAGAAATGGTAGGAAGACTAGCAAAGAGAGAGAATGATCTCTAACAAACTTAAAGAAGGAGAATGTGGGAAGAAATTTGAAGAGAATGGAAGAGGCAGGGAGGGTGATACATACTCCGATGCAGAAAACGCAACATGGAGATTAAGTGTATACTAACATAACATGAGCCAGAGGAAAATAAATTTCATGAGAGAATTCGTAATGGTGGATAGGGGAAAAATTCAAGGCCCATACTCCACAGTTTCATTAAGGTATTCTCCGCGAAGGACTATCGCATTCACGTTCCCGCATGAATTCCCACGTTGGAGTTTTAATTATTCTAATACAGACTTGATGCGGTGAGCTCTAATATAAAGGTGAATGTTCCACTAAAATGCACGTGACATAGTTTAGAAGATCAGCAACGAGATTAATGAGGTTGCCCTCATTCCGCAGATTGACAGTGATGGAATACCTGCGCAGTAGACAAATTACTGGGGAAATTATTAAGCGGTTCTATTAGGCGAGTAATATACCCAACGCTATGACATGTAATGCAAAGGCTTCTAAACTTTCCATACACTACACAGTGTATTAACATTTATCTTTATCATATGGCTCAGCAGTAGGAGGAAGATAGGATATCATCGTCATCTTAAATTTAAGTTCTTAACGTTCCTCACTAAACTTCATGGCGAAAATAAGATAAATCTTGAATGGATAGCTGAGCAAAAGTTAGCTACACTTGCACTTCAACAATCGTAATCCTTCCTTTAAATCTTATAAAAATTTTAAAGTTCTTGAATTAGCGTGCAAAACATTTGTTTGGCTCTACAAGATAAGATTTTTTGTGTCGATACTAAGTTAAACCTTTTAACATGATGCACTCGAAAAATTAATGTACTGAAAGAATCGCGTAGATGCCACTATGACCGATGTACTTGCAATGTCTCAGTGGAATGAAAGTTAATTTATTTAATAGTATAAAGCTTACTATGAAAGCTTAAACAAAGATAGAAAAGCGTTTTATAATCCCTTATGTAATAATTATATATATGGAAGACTATCCCTTGCTAAAGCGGCTGTGATAAAATTCATTTTCGTATCATAATACACAAAATAATAATTTAAATACTCGTATGAGTAAAATAAGGAGCTTTTCTTATGATGGGCCAGAAATATTTTTTTCTTGGAAGTCAGGAAATTTTTAATATTGTTCGGCAAATCAGTGTATAAAAGTTTGTCGTAATCAATGACGAGCAGGAGTCATTCGTGGAATATTTCGACATTACCTACTCCTAAGAAACTCAATTTTCAAACATTGCGTTGTTTATTTGTAAGATCTCATTAATTTTATTGATCTTTAATCTGAATATGCCTTCAACAATTTTTATATGCGAAAGTCTTTTTCGATCCAGTCAAAGTAATTTCATCATCCATACATGAAGAAAATTCCGGTGTAAAATGGAATTTGTGATAATAAACATGCTATATCAATGCTATGTTGATTAACGCACTGAATCGATGTATAAATTACAAACAAACGAATCAATGACATATATTGTTATACAAGCAAATATAAAGATTATGAAAAATAAAACTTCGTAAGTTTTATTTTTCATAATCTTTAGAATGTCCTTCCACGAAGTACGGCCTTCCATGATAGAATTTACAAGCAAATATAGTCAACATTTTGGAATATGTAAAATTTTTCGAATGTACAAGTATAAGGAAAAAACAAAACAATAGAATGAAAATTCCTTCCATTACTATTTTACTGTTATATGATTCAACATTTTTTTTCAGAGCGCAAATAGCGCAATAAATTTAGTTTGAATTTACTTCGTTATTTGGGGTATAGAAGACGTATAAAATCTTCCAAGTCTGGCCAAAAATAAAAGACGAATCAAATGCGACGTCATCTCATCAAACATTTATTCGCTAAAATTCATTGTTGTAAGTAACGCGGTTGAATATATGCATCAAATATTGAAGTTTTATCAAACAAAACAACGGATGCCCCTTATGGAGAAAATGACTACCCGAAGCCAGGAATTATTTTAAACAATAAACTCCCTGTAATGGATTCTGGATTGGCTTGAATTGGAAAATTTCGAAGAAAATTGAGGACTAATTTTTTTCAGAATTTGGTCAACTTCGAAATTATGATGCGCAATGATCAATTTAATGATATCTGTGTTAATAACTGGGGAGAGGCTATGACAATTTTTAAAATTTGAACTCCAAAAGCTAGATGTTTTACAAGCTATTTTTAATTCCAACCCAGTTCGCCTCGAATTTAAATTCATCAACAAGTAGGGCAAACATTATTTATCGGTACTGAAATGTCAACTCATGTATGGAAATATGACTTCCCCTTAGGTTTCGACATTTATTGAGAAAACAGCAACTTAGTTTAACTCACAATTTCGCGCACAAACATAATTGTACACCCTGAGAGAATGTTTGGGAAAGATCGCTGAGGAGTATAAAATGCAAACCGCTGACCTCAAACTAAATGGAAAAATCTTTCGGCATCCAAATGTTCGAGAGGAGGTTAAATTTGGACTCCGCACGTTCACGAACGTCTGAAAGAGAGGAGTTTATATTCAGCCGAAGTTCTTTAATAGTAGTCCATCTACGAGGCTAAAATAAAATAGAAATACTTTCTGCGCAGCAAAAGAACTTCCCAGTCCCACTTACTCTCCAAAAACAAAACGGAGGTTTTCTTTTCTTCATATATTCACTTAATAGTCTAATTTTTTTACAGGTCAAATGCGACTTAAATCAAAATGTAATAAAAATTCTAGAGCCTAAATCTAGAGCCAACACCTGGTCTACAGACTGGTGGTAAATAGGTCTATGTACATACGTAAGAAACGAAGCATATGACATGCTAACCTTGAAACGGTTTGATAATTTAAGTGATATCCAAGTATGAATATATAAACAAGGAAATGGGTTAGATGACTTGGCACGATAAAGTCGTGCATCTCGGAAAATTCCTAAGGAGAAACGGACATGAAAAAAGTCTGACGGAACCGGGACTCGAACCCGGGTCTCCCAATTGCCGGTCGGTTGCTCTATCCATTGAGCTATATTTAACTGATTCATTCCAATAATTTGAATTTATATTAAATTATTGGAAAATAATTTTAACAGGTGCTCGATAATAATATTATTTATAGTAATAGGGTGGAATGTAAAAAATATAATGATTCAGAAAACCACCACTAACCCAGTTTCAGCCAACACCTGCTTAAATGTGATTATGAAGTAATGTTATGTTATTAGGAAGAGATGTGGTAAGNATCTACACACATCCAAGGCATATACAAAAGTCCGCAGCACCTATTATGTCCAACAATACTACACAAATTACTATACAGAAGTTACAGTAAAGAAGTTCAACACAGAAGTCTTAAAGCAAGAGATAAAAACAACCATAAGATAAAAAACATAACATACATTCAACAAACAAATTATCGTGAAAATCGAGAAGTTATAAATATATTCTTAACATTAATGAGACTTATTTTGGGTATGTCCATCCATTCTTAATCGAAATGTTTTGTTTGTCCTTGGGAAGGGGTTAAGAATACCTTCAGGTAATTCATTCCATTCTTTTACGGTTCTGTTTACGAAAGAATACTTCCCAAATTCCTTTTTATATGGCTCGACATATATCTTGCAGGAATGACCATTTTTACCTATAAATCTTGGGCCTTCTAATCTGTTCTGAATCTCTTTACAGTTCGTTTTACCTGTATACGCCTGACACCACCCCATCATTCTGTTAACTTTCCTACGATATTTCAGTATAACCCAACCCAATTCTCCAAAAATTTCAGTTACGCTGTCGTATCTGCTAAAACGCCCTAATACGAATCTAGCTGCTTTACGCTGAACTTTTTTTAATTTTGATATGTGTGGCTCATGATGTGGATCCCAGACTTTAGAGGCTTATTCTAATATTGGGCTGACAAAGGTGTTATACGTCAGTTCTCTTGCTCGTCTCGTACTATCCTTAAGATTTCCCATGACCATATATATTACAATCATAAAGAGTTACTAAACATTTATTTATTTATCAATTGTAGTTCATGGGAAAGGTTGTTTTAGAAATGGTCCTCCTAATGTATGTAAGGTTATACTTTTCTGACGATAAAAATTTTTGAAATAAATTATGTAATTTAAGAATAGAGGGAGACAAAATATTGGAAGCCTGATTCCGCATTGACATTCGATATGTGGGTGTGGAGTGGATTTGAAAAAAACTAACTAGAAAAACAAACACGGAGCTGGCTGGAATTGATTGGTAAAGAAAGACGTTTAACTGAATTAATTAAGTGTCAGCAGAGGAAATGGTTTGGCCAAATATTAAGAGAAGGATTGTAAAAGAAAGTAATTGAAGGTAGGTTTAAAGGGGAGAGCCAGAGGGTAAGACAAAGTTGAAAGATGTAAAGTGTTATAAAGGGAGGGATAAGTTAGCAAAAAAAGAAATGAAGGGCATTGGATAGGAAATCCTAGGACACATAAACCTACCAAAAGGTAGAGCACATGGATAAAGTAGGTGTTTATGGAGATCACGGGTATGATACAAGTCTTTGTTAACTATACATAGGATTCCACAGACTTCGTACACATAAAACTTTTCTGCAGTTATTTAATTAGCTCATATACCATTCAAACGACTTAAGTAAAATTTTGGCGCCATTATTAAGGAAAAATGAACCTAGGTTGTTCCTAGGCTACAAATCAAGAGGCCGTGTCCAGTTTTATGGGGACCTTTCCTTCCTTCCAATAGCCATTGGCGTCATCCACATGTTACCATAAACATTACGAAAGCCATTGGCCAATAAAGTAAGATGGATACGACCATATTCAACAGTTGATGATTGCAGCTCATAAATACAGCGAAAGGGGAATTTGATTGAAAATCAATGTTCATTGAAAGACTTGCGGAGATATAAATCGCTCGCAGCGTTGAAAACATGACATTTTAATCAGGAAATAGTGGAAATCGTGGTCGAATGGCTGCGGAAAGTCTACCATTCTTTTCTTTTACTTTTTGATACATTCTATGCCCTCCGAATAAACCACTTCTGTGTTATATTGAAAACCTAATGGATACATTTTAATGAAATGTACATGTATGCATCACTTTTAGATGGAAAATGAAGAATATGATATTGAAGAGAGATGAGAAGAGATGAAGTAATGAATGTTACTTCAATGTTACTGCGCTCTGTGAATTTACAGAGAAATAATACAACAATTTTTACATTTCGTATTCAAATTTTATGAAAACCTTTTTGTGATACCAGATTCTTTCTAAAAATTATATAAACTGCAAATTTAACGTTTTTCCTCAGTTTATTACTAACAGCGAAAGGAAAAGCTTTAGAGAAAAGCGTTGAAGATCATATGAATTAAAAATAATTAAAATGAAAAGGGTAAGGAAATCTCTTTTTAGCTCAGATTCAAATAACTTTAGAAGGTTATATGTAGATTCTCTGTTTAGGAGAAATCAACTTATGACTATTATAATCATTAAATGAAGTTACTTTTTGTTTGGTCCTGCTACCATATCCTTATGAATGGAGTATTTTTCATTTTTGTTTAGGTACAGGATAGAGAAAAATGTATCTTTCATTTACTTTTATCTCAGTATTGTTTATGGCTGGGATAATATGAAAGCTGCTGAGGTATGAGTGATGCTGAATAATGACATTAATTAAGGTCTCTCCTTTTTGAATGCAACGAAAAGTATTATTTGTAGAGTCATTGTCCTTCACCTACGCGAACTTGTTCCGCTTAAAGCATTCTGTCTCAGTGAGGAAAGCAAGGACAAACTACCTCACTCCTCATTCGCCTAGTTGCCTCAGCCCTCTCCAGAAATTTCCACTGTTTGTGGTGGATGGGATGAGGTTCAAACCAGCCCTTGGGCTGAAGACTGTACAAACAGACATTTGAATACATTCCTGTTTGAAACATCGAGAGATTTGTAATGTGCATGTTATGAAAATTAAGAATTACGCACTTACGTGTATTTGAAATGTACGCAATAATTTAACCCTAAATCACGGAAGTCAGCTTTCACTGATTTTTTTCTTTCATAAGAACATTACTTTGCGATGAAGTTGGTCATAAAGTCTTAGAGGATGGAAAATCTCGTAAAATGTTTCTACTACAAAGTTAAAGTTGCCTTCAACGTAATCCAGATGAGAAATATGACATCACCTTCGCTGCTTTCCCTTCATAGAAACACGTTTCCTATTTCAGCCTTTATCTCCCAGAACATCGTCTTTTCCCGAAGTTAAAATCATTCCCAAATCGCTAAACCAAGCGAGAAAGCAGAGAGGGATTGAATTTGAGACACAAAGATAAGTAATAATGCGGTTTCACCTTTCTACCTCGTCTCCCTTTTTCCGCATTCAATTAAATTGCCCTGTTATATTTTCACTAAGCACGCCGCTACATTCCATTCATTCTTTATTCTTTCCTCCGCCATTTTCCTCCCTGTCTCGACTCGTCAACTGTTTCAAGCTTAAACTTCCCCCCAGGCTGTCTCCTTTTTCAGTTCAATTCCTCTCTTTTACTCTCTTTCCTTTACCTTTCAACAGCTTCCTCTACCTCCCTTTCCCTCCCCATCCCACACCGAGGGAAATTCTCTTCTCGATGTAAATTCTCCTCTCGATATATTTCTCGAGAAATTCTCGTCTAAATATTTCTCGAGATAATTCTCGAGAAATTCTCGTTCCGTTAAGAAAGTGTATGAATGCTTCCAAGATTTTTAGATCTAAAAATCTGGGAAGATATAAAATGTATTGTTACTAACAATAGTTCCGGTTACAAATAAGCTATCATTTACATTTTTGTACTACGTACAAAAGGTTTTACCTTTTTGTAGGTTGATGTGCCTTAATATTCCTTATTCAACGCCATTTCTTTCCCTTCCTGGCAACTTACCGCACCCTTTATGTAACCCAACAACTTTTATCCCTCTGGTCTCTTGTATTCTAACTTCAATTATATTGTTTAGGAATAACACCACTGATAAGAAACACCAACTACATTTATATACGTGTGACATACGTATTTATATGAAAAAGTGTGTTTAGATGTATATTTATTTTACTTCAGATATAAGTGTCAACTGAAAAAACCAAGAAACATTCTCAATTAAGTGAAATATAGGCATGTCAGAAGATGACACTTGTGTAGGAATTGCCGTTATTCAGCGGACAAATGACGTGAAATACGGCAATTCGTAATTTAAAAAAAAGTTAAATTCAGGATGTATTATTTCATTTAAACGAAGAAAATACATTACTAGCATTGATGGAGTGAGGTAAATTAAACAATATAGTGTGTGTTACATGTGTATGTTAAAGACTTCAATATCTTTTTTTTTGAGATAAGAGCCAACTTTTAGGACCGCTCACATTTTTTTTACTTAGAAGAAATTAGATTAAATTTCTTACAGTAATATCGGGTCGAGAATAATATTTTTCAGAGATGTCAAGATTTTTTTTTGGGATATGAATTCTAGAGACTTAAAGAGATGTACTTTTTTGTAATGTAGTTTATGTACTCGTAGTTCACCGAAAACCCATTTAAATGCTCCAATGTAACCAAGAAAAAGATGAATGACATTGTGTGTTCAGTATTTTATAATTTTCAAATTTTTTAAAACGTTGTAACTTTGAAACGTTTTATAGGCTTTTTATTTTCATATGTCACCGATTCAATACCGTTTCACTCTGTGCACCTGAATGTGATCATGACAACATAAATTATTATGTTATTATTATTTCACTTCAATAGGGGCCTCCGGATGGAGGTAACCGTTTCGACTTCGGTGAAAGCGGTCCCGGGATCGAGTGCCAATGAGGGCTCATGTGCGAAATGACCTCAGCTGCCGAAGTACCTCAAAAATAAAATTACTTACTACTAAAATAGAAATGAGTTATAGATACATCCATCCTCATACATTAAAGAGTCTCTTATTATCTATAGGATAATGTGTATCTATAGTATAAAATAAGAAATGTCTTATTAACTATAGGATAAAAAGGAATAACAAGTGTGAAAAATAGTGACATGACTGGGACTCGAACCCAGGTCTCCCACTTTCCGGGCAGGTATTCTAACCGAAACTAAACCGAAACCGAACTGACGAAAGTGGGAGACCTGGGTTCGAGTCCCAGTCATGTCACTATTTTTCACACTTGTCATTCCTTGGGATTTAGCCGCACAACTTCAATGTGCAAAGTTAACACCTTTACCTCAATCCTTATAGGATAAAACTTAATAAAACCATAGTTACAGAACTTTCAATTATATTTAAAACAGGAAAGACAATTTATATCTGGAACTACGAGGTATAACTCTAAAAATGTTATTCCTGGTAACTTCTAGCCATTGAATATTGGATGTATATAAGCGAGAAAAGAAGATAATAGAGATTAAGAGGAGATTTGATGCAATAGAGATAATGCGCTAAGGAAGAACGAGGACAAAAAAATGGACTGGAGATGCTAATGCAAAAGAACTTCAAAGCGAACGAACACAATAAACTTTGATGTCAATCTATGAATCATCCTCGAGTTTACAAATTAAGCCAATAAGAGGGAAAGAAAATCAAGTAGGGCTAATGGTAGTGTTCTGAAAACAGTTTTAAAACGAAAGGTAGAATGGAGTGATTATAGAGGAGGACCTGAATTTAAATAATAGGTAATGGTCAGTGTTTTATTAGGAATAAACGGTGGGATGAAAACACTGGCTGGAACTAGGGCACTTGCTGTTGGCACACGAAACATTACTGCCAGCTTTATTTTCTATATTTAGGGACTTTTAGAGGTTTCAGTCACTTTTATATGGTTGAAATGATCATCTACAGAACAAGTATCAAGATAACAAATAATACGTTCCCCATAAAGTTTTGTTTGGCACGTGAGAAGAATTTACATAGGAGACTTGGCCGATTTTAGCACGCACTATCAAAAAGATTGCCAACCCCTGTTCTTATTTTCTGGCGTTGGTAAGAGCAGAATTTAAATTAATCATTACGCCGAATCACGCAGCAAAATTCTCTCCTTTCACGTCTTCGAGACACTCGAAACTCGAGTCTCAACTTCTCTCAAAATAAAGCCTTCAGTCGGGCACCTTTTCTTACCCCAGGGCCTTTCCTTTGAAGTTAAAACCTACGCAGTAACTTTTTTATTCTTCAACTCACTTCTTAAATTCGATCAGTACACCGATAATTTCTAATTAGAGGCCTGTGTATTAGTACTTTTATTTGCTGTTAAATAATTGCATATTTTTTACTTCTTCAAACATCTCGCGACTCTATCGTAAGCAGTAACTTCTGAGATACCTCAGAGGAAGAATCATGCACTCATATCTTATTTTTCTCTGAGATTATGTCAAGAATATAATTTTAGTGCTAAATGTCAAAGGAAGAAATTACCTCGTGGCTTTCAAACACAGAAGATTTAACAAAAGCTTAAGATAATTTTCACTAGAATATAGTAATTTCTTTATTATATTATTTAACATATTGTTTCATTTATAGTTTAACATATAGTTTTTGCCTGAAACAATCCAATATAACTGCTTGAAAATGCGTATTTTTTTAAAACCCGCCTCGGATGGATTTTATTGTATTTCTATGATGAATCACAATGGGAAATCAAACTTTTTCGTTTGAGAGGTAAATACTTCAATGCAATGTACGATAATGCATAAAATACTGACAACCTGAAGAAAATGGCTGCCACTTCCGCTGACGATTTATGCAGTCCTGAATATTTTCCTATAGGGATAATAAGTTCAATCAAAATCCAGTTTAAACGGACTTATCAGTATTAGTTAATTACCTATTAGTAAAAGTTAGTTCGATTAAGTTCGCGTTGATTCAATTAACTTTATTACCATTACTGAATTCTAATAAGAGTTTAAGAAAAATAGGAACGATGAGCATTTGAATTATTAGAATTTATTTATTTGTAAATATGTTGCAATTTGGCTTCCTTGCCTAGTGACAACGCTTGAAAGTTTGGGAATTAAGATTAGGAGAACGAAATTGTTACCTAAATCAGCACGCCTGATAAAACAGATGGTATATTCTAATAGAATAATTGTCCACTATGTCTTGCAGTTGATTACATGTTATTTGTAATGATATCAAATGAATGAATGAAGAATGCGTGCTGTTTTCATGAATATATATAAAAATATCCTTAAACATTCCTGCCATTAGTCTTAAGTGGATGTTAATGAGTATATTTTTATTTTTTCTTTCCATCTCATCGACAAACGCCGCAAAATCCAGCCGTAGAGAATTTTCCGTCGAAGAGAATGCTTAACAGCGCCAGATATAATTATCTAGAATTACCCTTTTGTGGGTTTTGGCGGAGAAAAAGATTTTCCTGGTTTTCTTTTCAACCTTGTGCTCCTTAACATATTCGTCTCTCTACAATTTCTTAAATTCTCTCAGTTTTTTTACGTTACTCATTCTCCTCGTTGTGGATTCATTTGGTTCATTCTCATTCTTTGAGGCATTCTTCCCTTTTAACCTTTCTTTCGTTAACTTGTTTTGTATTTTTTGTTCTTTTCCCGTTCATAATCATGTATTTATTAATAATTTATTGTTAAAAAAATGAGGACCTTTATAACTGTGTATTTACTTTTTGAACTAATATCACGAACGCGGACTAAAATCCTACGTTCATACTGTGCACCAAATTTGAATTTCTTTTATATTTATCTTCCATCGGAATGGAATAATTATGTTCTGATATTCAATGCATACGCTTACAACTTTTGTAATTTTTACTATTATAACACCGACGTCATAAAAAATCTGTCGAGTAAAATTGGAATCTCTTTTATAGGTAAAATGGTATCGAGAAGTGCGTTATTAAAAATAGAGTTGAAATTTGAGCAAAACTCCAAAGAAGACTGCTACTTTTCATTCTGTTTTTGATTGCTAAGTATAATGGAATCGGAGTGCTACTCAAAATTTGTAAGAGGATTCGGAGTTCGCCATGTACTACCAGCTGTTGGAAGATTCCGTCCAAATTCATTTTAAGAGGCAAATTAAGTTACTACCGCATGCTTCCTAATATTCTCTCCAGAACTGCCTTAACGTTTTACAGAAACAGGCTAAAAGCATTGCAAAGGAGAACTGATTACCGTAGCATTTGAAAGACTTCCGCGGCAATGGAAATCATTGAACATCGCCAATGACATCTGCATTTACTTATAAATTTTTGGTACAATTCTTCTGTGACGCATTCGTTCTTTGAATCCGTGATTTGATTTTTCTCAACCCATCACATTTACTATCAAACTTTTACTGAAACTCTCTACCAGAATCAACGTTGCTAAAATTCAATAGGGAGATAAAATACCCTTATTTCAAACTTGAAAGGACCAGAAAATTTTCTATTTGAATTATAAGAGTGGTTTAGTATGTACTCAACTTTTTCATCCCTTAATTAGTAGTATTAGCATTGCAAAAAGTGCTTCGACTGCTTAGTTCATTTAGCACTAGACCACTACCAAGAATCGAACCCGGGACCACTTTCACCGAAGTGGTTAGAAGTTGGGTGGAATCCACTTGGCTATCCGAGAGCCATCATCCTGTAAATATAATCACCTGACTTTAGAGATAGAAATAAACGAGAAAAAAGTCTGCCGGGAGTGGAAATCGAACCCGAATTCCCCAATTCCTGTTCGATTTCTCTAACCTTTGAGCTATCACCACAGAACTATATCTCCATCCATTTCTGAGGCTACGATAGGACACAGTGTGCTCTGGACGATCCATCTAAGATGGCACACTTCTGAACACACGAGGAACATATATATGATGTCTCCTAACCGTCGTAACAGACTTTCTGAAGGCCGTAACGGCGAATCGATAAAGCAATGAGAAATCCATGGTTCACATGCTTGATTTTAGAGAAAGAAATGATGGAGCAAAATATAAAACCTTTATGATGAAAGCAACCTACCGGCAATTGGTAGATACGGGTTCGAGTATCGGCTACGGCAGACTTTTCGCTCTGTAAGCACCTTGCATCCTTTTAGAGCCACACCCTGAAGATTACAGACAAGTTCTATAGTCCTAAAACTTTCTGAATAAATTTCTATTTACGGCAGACGTTTTCTTCTGTCATATCTTGATGAGTGTAATATTTTTCATTTTTCTCTTGGTAAAGGATAGAGAAAAAGTATCTTCGTCTCAATCATGTCCGTAGCTATGATAAAACGAAAGCTACTGACATATGAAAGATGCAGAATAAATGATGGTAGCTACTAATTGAATGTCATGAAAAGTAAAAGAATATCAGGTGTGAAAAATAGCGACATGACTGGGACTTGAACCCACTCACCCACTTGGCTCACTTCCAGGACAGGTAATCGAACCACCGAACTACCATTCCGCTTCTTTTCCACAATGTTTGGGAATGCTTTTGTGAGCAAGGAGAGAAGCCTCCACATTAGCGGCACAAACTGCTGCCAGATGGTCCTCACTGAGGCAGTCAACTCACAAAGTGGTCTTATGAGGCTCCCTGATCCTTATGACTTCCTTTGGGGGTATTACCTAATCTAATCCAGCCGAGGGTTTTGATAATTTCTATACACTGCTATCGAAACTATAATCTCCCTTAACGAAACCGTTGTACGCGCACTAGCTCCAATTTCAGACCATTCTCGTGAGAATTCTACACCGCGCAACATCAAGCAACGGAAGACGAGCGATAAATAAGCCACCATTTTGTCATTCGATTGACTACCCCTGAAAACGCGGTTACATAGCCTCAAAATCCTATCAGCTGACTCCACTACATCTTGAATGTGGATTATAAACGATTAATTAGTATTTATGAAAATACTTATAGACAGCCGCTGATAAAATGGACAGGTATCTTATGAAACACCTAACGCAATCTGAATAACTTTTATGACATCGAAAGTACAATTATAACAATATATTTAGACATTCGTTTGCGTATACGTGATTTTTGGGGTATAAAATCTGCTTATAAGTAGCTGAGCAAATATTAAATGTGCCGATACTTAAACAAAGGAAAAGTTAGCTATTTATACGGATCATTAATTTATCATTGCCTGCTTATCCGGCAATAAAGAGCTAGAAGTCAAAACTTACGAGGCAGCCAACTGAAGCTCTTCATTGAAAAGACTCGTTAATAATTGCTAAATGGACAAAATTGATCGAGGATGTTTTTCAACTCGGCCCATTCATTACGGTTCTGAGACTCGTATATTGCGGTAAATTCTGGGGATGTAAATAAATTATGAACCGAAATTGCGCTGTAAAATGGCCACCCGAGAGTTGAGATAGGATTAGCTTTAGCCCAAAATAAAGCACGGCCATATTTAAAGTTCGCATAATTCAAACGCCATTCTCATATGCTGAGGGGATAGAGGTAAATAAATCTCCATGGAGATGAAAATAGGGAACTGCTCTCTAATAACGATTTCGCTCCGGTGGGTTTCAGCGAAGGATCCGCCCTGTTTATGCATTTTTAATAGGTTTCCCGCAAAAGTAACGTTCGTATTGCATAATGGCTCTGGTTTACGGGTCCTTTTGCTTACATTTTCTCGAATCCATTTGAAAGTACGAGCTGCAGTGCATGTATCCAAAGATCTATTCTGATTCATCCTGACCCAATTTAAATCTAAGTCGTTCACAACATTTTAGTAGTTATGCCTTGGATTGCAAAGTAAAGTTCGGAATCATCTTATTAGGATACCTAATCCGGTGATAAGAGGCAAATGAAAAGATATCATTTCTCACTAATTTCGATCTACTAATCACGGATATAATCTTCGATCATGTGCATACGTTATTGGCAAGATAGTCATTTTTGTGTGTGAGAAATTCCATGTTTTCACAAGCCTATGAAACGAAAGACAATATGTGGCCGAAACGTCGGCTTTCGCCAAAACGCTTACCCGGCTGGAGACCCGAGAACGATTCTTTCAGACCCGAGAACGATTCTTTCGAAAGACAATACGTTTACGAGACGCGACACACAGACATTGGTGATTTGGGCTAATTGTTCCCGATTAACGTTTTTGTTAAAAATGTTAATCTCACATTTAAAAAACAAATATTTGTTAATCATTCTCGAGAGTATATTTTGTCATTTTTTCCATCTGATAAACCAGAACTTCGATACCTGAAAGAAAGAAATGCCTTGTCAGCAAATTTAGCTTTACGAACATTTATAAATGTTTTTCGCTATGATTTTTATTTCTTTATAAATGATGATAGAAAAGATAAAATGTCTTTGGGAATATCTCCAGACAGTTATGTAATTAAAGTTTTGAGATTTTAAATGTCTCAGAAATGTTTAATATGTAATAATGATAAAATGGTAGAGGTAAGCTGCCTTCATCTTTCCCGAAACGAAATAATGAAATGGAACTGAAACGTGTATTCTCTCGTGTTCAACAAAGTAGCGAATCAAATTGTCCCATAAGTCTAGGGTTTTAGTCCTCGAACATATTTGTGAATCGGAGTTAAGTCCGCTTAACTCCGGTCGTGGGACAATTTCATCCGATAAGGATTTACCAAAAATGGCGTTTTAAATTACGATCGACTTTATCGAATAGATCCCACAAACTTGCCGATGTGGTATCCGAGAGCATAAGCTATGCAAAATTCAATAATTTCTGCCTGAGCCCCTGAGCTTTTTATAGACGACTGCCCTACATACGTATTGCTCCGCAAAACTCTTGGAAATCTGCATAACCCGATGTAACTGATTCCTGGAATTCGGCGTGATCGATTGATTTGCAACGCAGTTTGAATAACTATTCTGCGATGCAAATTTCTCGTCGATTGGCCTCTTGCCAGCCTATCAAAGCGAGTCATGACCAGAAATTTTTAACGGGATGGAAGTGAATGACAATAAAACATTACATGATTGCTACAATTGTTTTGGATTTATTCATTTTCTATGTAAAACCCAAAGAAAAAGGTAAACGTAAAATTTCCTTACGATGAAATGGAAAGGAATAAACAGAAGTCAGTCAAAAATAACTTAAGGAGTAACCCTTATAATATAGTTTCGATTGTTTTATTAACAGAAAAATTCTAAATTTAAAATTCGCAAAAATTAACGCATTGTAAGAATCCGTCAAAACTAAAAAAACAAACGGTAGGTTCATTAAAAGATAATAGCGGTAACATAATAAACGATGCCAAGAGCAAAGCAAACATCTTAAATGATTTTTTCCGTAGCGTATTTACGCCCAACAACACAACGGGTACACTACCAGAAATCGATCGGTCCGAAGCCATGTCGAATATCACCTTCAGTGAAGACGGCATTATTAAACTCTTGCGGCNTTCATTTTTTCCGCGAACGATACGCGAAAGTAATAGATTAGCGAAGTAAATTCAGTAAATTCATGGTGCTTGCACCCCCTGCCACACGCCGAAAGGCGGCTTTCAGGGTGCTAATGTAGATGTAGATGTAAAATGCCTAATAAAACATAGATATCGGAAACGGGCAAAGTTCCGCCACTGCTTTTTGAAAGTCTTATAAAATGATATCTACATACATTCTCGTATTATATCTATGATAGACTCTATAATAATCTTATAGTTAGGATTTACTCACCCTTTTACCTTTCATAACCTACAGTTTGACCTACCTGACGATTCTTTTAGCCAAAAATATTTTTATCTTTATAAACTAGGAAAAGTTGCATGTATATTTTCCTCTCATCTTATAATAGTCAACATTGAAACACAAAACAAACTCAATGCAAAATTTAATTCCGTCAAATCGTCTTTCCACATTTGAAATAACGTCTATTAAGCCAGACCTCTACGCTCTACACAAAACAGATAACCAATTACATGCAGAATCAACCGCCTCACCCTCTCCATTACAAGGAACCAGTTAATGCTATTAAGACAACTCGTGCAACAGATAAATAGAGATAACATAAATACACTGAAACTATCATTCGGATAAAATAAACCCAGGAGTTACATATCTGTTCTCATTTGGTTTATTAACGAATGATATTTGCATTTAAATTGCATGATGGGGACACGTGCTTTGATATGACATCGCAGCTGAATGTTTAGCTGGATGACGGAAGAATTCAAATTTAAATGCATAACATGGCCATCATAATTGTCTCGTGTGGGATCAGATAAGATAGGCCTGGGCTGAATGAGATCAGATAAGATAGGCCTGGGCTATTTCGACCAGGATTATTCTCATTAAAACGAGAAAACTGTTTTCCAACGCTTCTGTGAGTAGAGTTACAGGCAGCGAAACACATAGCGCGAAAAAGATAGAAGGAGATAGGAAGAAGCGTTTTTTTTCAATAAGAGATATTTTTATTTATTCACAAGGTAACAACCATATCGGCTATTTTACTCCTGTTATCTAATTTTTAGATCAGAAAAAATATAAATCGTCCAGAGTGTACGAGTCACATTCATCTCTGTTTCTTAACGAGCCTAGCGCAATAGTATTTCGTGTGGTTTTTCCATTAATCATCCAAATGTCTCTGAGCAAAATTACATGTCCACGTGGAAAGAATTAAATAATTTTTGTCAACAATATTTCTTTTCTATCAAAGGAATGCCTTATACAGAATGGAATTGGAATAGGGATAAAATAGAATCGTAACCAATGATCCTAAAACTAGAACTACCTCCTGGATATCCCGAAAAATTTCTTATCGTAGTTCTTTCTGAGAAGTAATATTTTCGAATAGAAAATGTCAGCAATAATGGCAAAGTCAGTTTTTTCTGCTCTGTCCCGATTTTCTGCTCTATTTCGATTTTTAAATTTGTTAATAATTTATCACTATCAATAATCACGTGAATATAACACTCTAGCAATACATTAATCGCTAATTAATCTAATTGTTAGCTAATTAATGAAATATGTAGTACCAAATGCCATTTACCTTCATGTTCAGATTTTATTATGCGCAATTATTAATATTAATAGTTATTATCTTTTAACTATTCGTCTTTGAAATAAAGTTTGAATGAAGGAAAGATTCGAGTTATTAATGTTTCAATCTGTCTATCAAAAGAACTCCGAGAAAGAATTGCATGTCTAACCCTGGGGCTATCAATATTTTGAAGAGAAATGCTTAATAATAAATTAATTCGAGAGCAACTGAACATTTCCCAATAGATTTATTAAAATTTAAACCTATATTGTAAACAGCTGAAGGTATGAAAAGAAATCACGCGATACAAATAAAACTAATTAAATAACCATTGCGTGAATAATATACCTTAAATTTATGTAAATAATAATGAGAAGCACTTCTCAAGTACACTCGTAAAAACTACCTTAATGTTTGTTTACCTTTCTTGTATTATTTTTTAGAAGATTAAGTTGATAGTTCAGTTTTGTAAAACGCATTCCTCTGGGCAAATCTTGATATTTTGAATACTAATACACAACTAGGCGTAATAATCTTTAAGCTGAGCTCATAAAAGTAAAGTTCCAGCGCAGCATCCGTTTGAGGGATAGGGCCTAGCTTGATGGCATTTACAGTGGGTGACATGTGGTCAGATCATCGACTCCCACGCCAGCTCTTACGGGATCGGGTCGCTACTTCACCCACACATAACTACCCACATTCATCGCCATTCTGGTTGACCACCGATAAACGTTGACCCCCACCGGGTATCGAACCCGGGATCGCTTTCACCGAAGGCAAAGACGCTACCCACGTGGCTAAACGAGGCCACAGAGCGTGTTAAATTTGATGTCAAAGCTCAATTTCCGGCGAAACTCCAATCTGCCGTTTATCATACCAGAACCCAACGGAGGTTTCTCCCGCGAGCGGGAACGCGGTACCTCGGAGAAAGGAAAGAGGTGAACCAAGCAGAGGGAGATGGGAGACAATCTGTCTTCCCTCGCGCATCGGCTTTGGAGGAAAAAATCGGATGATGAATGAGGCCCTGACACGACTGACGCCGGCGGAGCGCGGCGGAATATCACTCGACACCCGACGCTGGAGATCACGCAAGAATGCACGCAGGCTCGCGACGTCCGATGCGTGACAAGACCACCGGAACACGACCGAGGGACGCGGTTCGATTAATTCCAGCGGACGTAATGGGGCACACGTGCCAACGTACGCACACGCGGAGGCGCCCCGTGTTTTCGCATCGATCAGCCGTTTTGATCGGAGACACGTTTCGCCGCTATTTGAATAAATTCGCCGCTCTTATTGATTTTCCGCGCGAATTGTAGCGGAGGGGGAATTAATGAGGTTTTTCGCCCTAATCGAGTGCATTCTTGGAAATTCGAGCCGCTGAATTTCAAAGCTCATGCTTGCGGCCACGGAATGCGAAGCGAGGGTAATTATGTGGAGCGTGTCGTTAATTCCTGGCGCAAAAACCCCGCGCGGCTCTCTCCAGAATTTTCCGAGCGAAACCGACTACTAGTCCCTTTCCATTCGTGGGTAAACGGATCTCCCGAGTTGGGTCAGCGGCCTATAATTCCATGATGATTTTTACACCAGGCGCGTTTTGAGTCCGCCGTTTCCTTTCTGCGTGATTGAAATTACGCGAACAAAAATAATTGAATTACTTTCTTGCAAGTATAGAGAAATTAATTGCATAATTTATATCCCTATCACCAGCATTTTATTCATCTAAATTTTCGCTTCAAAACTAACCCGCATTCCTTTACCGTCATAAACATTTCATTTAGAGATTCAGGAGTAACAAAAGAGAGATTCCATCTTTACAATCTAGAAATTAAAATAAGGAATTTTAAATAACATTAAAAACTGATTAAAAGAGTGATGTTTAACAATATCTGGTGCAACTTACCCAAAATTCGTTGAAATAATATTTAATTAGATGAATTAGACAGATTTAGTTTTTTACGGTTAAAAAATTACCCTTTATTCTTTATTTATACCCACATATATTGTTTTAAAGAAAATATCTGTCCTCTTAATTCTTTTACAATCGAGTTTAATCTTCTAATTTGTATATAACTTTCTTCTTAAACGTAGACTGCGTGTAATAGTTAATTGGTATTTGTGAATATAAATTAATCGATAACTTATCAAAATTAGATGATAAGTATTCATTATTTCTAACAACTACAAAAGACCACATTCGATAGATGTTAAAGAAGAGATTAATAGCATTAATTTTAAAAAAGTTAATGATTTATAAACTAGAACGGTATTGCAGCAGCTGTTGCAGAGATTAGACAAACTACCTAAGAGCGATAGATTTGATAAATCTTCTCATACATTTTAAAAATAAACTCTTTCTTATCAGTATTAATATCTTACTACGATGACGTTGTCAGCTTAGGGTTACTTTCTCACTGTGTCAACATCTCCGATCTTATACCCTGACTTCATTCGTAAATGGAAACGTCCTTTAAGAATTTGATCCAAGAGATTAGAATCTCTACTATTGCCGAAACCTTAAAAGCACTTATCTATCGTAATCGAGCAAACGAGGGAGTTAAACTAGACGCTGAATTATTCCAAACCGCAGCTTTCTTCGTGCCTTCCGATCGATAAACTGCGATCTTTTCGAGATGGTTCAAATGAGAAGCGAAAGCTTTCGAACCATAGAATGACTTCTAATAATCGTACTGTATGTGCGAGTTGAATTTAAAATAAAAAAAACTAAATTTCATCGACATCTTTCTTTGTGGCACTTCTAATTTACGCAAGACGTAGATGAATTCGTGAATTGTAATAGGGAAACTCATTTCAAAGAAAAACTCTTCTGCCAATAAAATATAAGCGATACATTTTGACTTCCCACAGAATCAACAGTCTTCATTCATCTCCCCGTCATTCAAGCCGAGGATTGCGATCCACAAAAGAAATTTCGATCCTCGCTTCGGAGAGCTTCTATGGCTACTTTTTGCAGGAGCAGGGTAATGAGGTTTCGATACACATCACTTACTCTTTTTAGGGATACGTGGTTATCTGTCTCTTTCAGACTTCGTCTCTTTCTCTCCCAGTTTCCGTACAGAAGCTGCGACGGATCGATTGGGAGTCTGGGTCATATATTTTTGTTGCTATTCTTGAAGAGTCTCTTCGCAATCAACAGGCGATGAAGGCATTCTTTTGTTAACAAGCTATCTTCGCTTCTTTGCCTCTCTCCAATCGCAAAGACGCAAGTTGGCTCATTTCCTTCCTCCCCTTTCTTATCCCTCCTTCATTTCTTTACTTTGTAAAGGAACATATTCCCCTCACGTTTCAATACCAATTTCGGAAACGTATTTTTAGGTCGAAGCTATCGATTAATGCGTTTTCTTTAGATTTATGAAAAAGCTACCACGCATATGAATCATATAGAGATATTACTGACTAGCAACTCCCTTAAAGCTCACTAGTAGCGTGGGGTTGGTATGACCCCAGAAAATCTTTGAGCACGATAAAATAACTCCACTAGTTATAGTGCATATGTTACCTCTGTATTTTGGCAATTTTTTTCGCTCCACTTCTTGTGTGGGTGTTTTCCCGCATCGTGTGTTTTTCTCAATAAATGTTCAGCTGAGGAGTTTATCCCCACAACCCAAATCTTTGTGTTTTTATATGAATCTATATCTAGTTGCATGTATTTTATTAATCAACTTGTCTTCCTGTTTGTATTTACAATTTGTGTATAATGTTCGTGCCTCTTTTCCTGTACCTACGTTTGTCTGGTTGTTTAGGTGTATTGATTTGATTTTTCTAGATTTAAGTTGTAGAAAAGATTCTCGGGTTTCCTCCCAGGTACGTTGTCTTGACATTATCGCAATTATGTCGGCTACATACTTACAAAACCGTGGAATGCTGTTAAAAGGGAGAAATTTGTTTGATCAATAAGCAAACAATCAGAAAGTAGGCCCATGCCGTTTACGGAGTGTATATTTTGTCCCAAATTTTCACGACTTTTCGCCCGCTGAGATGCAGAGTGCGATTTTAATCGACAGTGCGGTCGATTTCTACTTTCTCTATGCTGAAAATTGTCTCTTTAGTGTCCTTCCCCTCTAATTCCTTTCTACAACATATATTTTGAAGAAAAATAGAACAGCTATACCACACAAGGTTTTTAATACACAGCCATGGTTTCAACCCGTTGGGTCATCATCAGGTAAAGATACATTTACACATTTACATTTATATTTTAACCCTGCAAACCGCTAGAGCGCATGGCAGGGGGTGTAAAACACCGATATACCTATCTAACCTGCACTGCTGTTCGCTTCTCTAATGCAATGCATCGCGGAAAGAATGACCAAAAATAACTAACCGTCCTGGCAACTATCTCCCTGTAACGCTTCTTCGTTTTGACCCGAAGATCACGTTCGGTACTAACTGAGATGGCAATATCAACAACCTCCTCCCTGAGATCCGTAGTGAGAAATTTATTGAAAAGCTTCCTACGGTAATCTAGTCTTCTATCACTAAGCGAATTCCATCCGAGAGATTCTATCATAGCTGAAACACTGCTGTCAAATCTGAAGTCACCCTTAACAAACCTAGCTGCCCTACGTTGAACCATCTCAAGGCTGGAAGTTAATCCTACTTCGTGGGGATCCCAAATCGCGCAGCAGTACTCAAGGAGAGGTCGAATCAGGGAAAAGTACGCTGTTTCTTTCACCCTCCATGAGCATCCCCTTAAAATTCTGCTGGCTAAACTTTGCATCCTATTCGCCTTACCTACCACGTTTCAAATATGCTCCTTGAAGGAAAAACTACTACTGAGCGTAATACCTAGGTATTTATGATGCCTCACGAACTGCAACGGATAAACTGAAATATTATAGGGAACGCGGGTAACATTAGTGGAACGCGTAAACATTATATGGTTGTGTATTAAAAACCTTGTGTGGTATAGCTTAGAAATGTTGTTCTATTTTACTGCATGATGGAAGAATACCACGAAGTCGAGGCCGAGTTACTGGATTCTAACATATATTTTGTAAAGCGTAGTTCCTGGGACCCCTGCACGGACACGAACAATTATGGTTTAGTTTTAGAAACGAAACCATTATCATGCAATATCTCCAGAAGTAAGGTGGAAAAGACACCATTAACCTCGCCGTTACAGTAAATAATAATAATAGTAATAATATAAGATTATATTTCCACCATTTTTTGTCAATGTTGTTACATGTTGGAATACTCCTGATGATTAATCAGCTGACTTTCTTACGTTTTAGAAACATTATTCTAGTATTCATAGAATGGCTGGAAAATCTTCAAAATTAGTAAGTAAAACATTCTATGAATGGCTAGCATTTGAGGTAACTTGCCCCAATTTTATTTCGTTTTCGATCATTATTTAGCGCGCAGTTATAACCACCCAAGATACAAAAGACTCGCCACAAAAAGAGATAACCAAAGAAGAAAATTTACTTGCTTCTAAAATTTAAACGATTCTTAAGTGTCTTTAAACAAATATTAAAGAAGTAAAGAAGAATTTTTGATTGGCATTTTCTTGGCAGAGAGTCAAACTAGTTAAGAAGACATCTGCTTCTGAATAAAAATCTGCTGTGTAAGTTACGAAAGGGAAGGGAAAGTTAGTTAGGAAAGTTGTTCTTTCTTTTAAGATGTGTGTTTCCAGGAAGTCACGCTTGGCCATAATAATATTGCTTTACTGATGCTTGTACATTTCAGAGCGCAATATTAGTTTAGCGCATGTTCCACCTTTACTTTCAGTAGTGATTCGTGAGAATAGGCGTGGAAACTCAAGAAATTACGTGCTGGAAACGTTTTCCCATTCTCAATCACGTAAAAGTGGGAGAAACCCGAGTAGCTCTCAGCCGAAATATTAAGATTGTCCCCTCACTTATCAGTTTCCGCTGTATTTCACGGTTTGAAGCGAAAGACCGAGCACATTTTGGTAGAATAAAAAAAAAAGAAATGGGCCATTGCCGAAAAAAAGCGCGCGCTCATTTGAGACGAGAATTAATTATCGAACTTGATAGCTTTCAGCGCGGAAGGAATCATAAAGAAACAGTGGATCGATCGCCAATTAGGGCAGATTCTCCTCTGCTTTTCATTATCATTTTAAGTGCGGACTGTAATGAATGAGGTCGCGCAATCAGACAGATCTCCATGCTGCAACAATGTTTCAACCAATTCAATTCTATACTGAAATCCTGAATTTTTAAAAGTATAGCTATGTTAACAATTCATATACTGTTCTCATTACCGATCGTTGAGCAGGCATTTGACTCTTGATAGATATATATAATTACTTCTAACTATTTTGCATTTTTAAACGTATACAGACCTATAGAGCATTATACTCACGAAAAAAATAAGTCAAAATGTCGAGGTATTCATTTATATCTCGAATTTTCTAGTAAAGGGATTTTTGAGCGAAACTAGGTCTTTAAAGAGAAAATATATCATATCATATATATATATCATCTCTGTTTCTTAACG
>KZ308152.1:1786262-1816633 GCA_000376725.2 Ladona fulva | reverse complement strand
TGAACTTTACGTGTATTTCTTATGGAAATCTATCTGAACGATCTTGGTTCCAACCCAGCAAAACTATCCAATGAAAAGGTAATAGAACTTCCTTCCGGAACTCAGAGAACACGTATCAAAATTTGACGCAAATCGGACAAACGGCGTGGACTTGTATAGATAATGGATAGAATTTTTACCCTGTATACTGACATTAGCAATGTTATATATTCTCTAAATATATTATATAGACTTAGTCAGCAAATTGTACTATATATATAAATTTCTTTCTTGAAGCGAAAAGCCACAACAATTTGATATTGAGTCTATTATCTTCTAAGAGTCTATTAGCTCAGTCTTATTGGGGGCCCTTAATAGATGAAGCCCTCAGCTAGCGCCTATTACTCCCAATACTAAACCCGTCCCTGTCTGCGACATTGATTCACCGAGTACAAGGGTTGAAAAACTTATGAAAGGCATCTTAGAGCTAAATAGAAATAAAATGTCTCCATATCAAGGGTAAATTTCAAATTAAAGGAAAGTTAATGGAAAAGATTAAGTGATATGGTCATATTATGACCTGATCATTATTTATATTCACTCGAAAAAAAAATTAAACTGGAAAATGAAGAATTTAAAACATAATTCGGCAATCAAGAAAATTTAAGATTTCGCTAAATTGCTCTTTAATCATTAAGTGTTCGTACAACTAAAAGGTCAACAGATGTTTTTTAAAGAATCACATTTACTTAAATTAACTCAGTAAAAGCTTTACCTACAACCACTTGAGAATCCAATCTTAATTCTGTCGAATTAACATCCAATTTTGACCTTTTATTGTAAATATTCTCTTCAAGGACCTTAAGAGGTAAACTTTAAGGCACGGTATTATAATGTATAGTTAAAAAGGGCTAATGTTTACTTTAGGATATTGTATTATAATGGATTTTTAGAGATAAGGTGAAAAACGATATCCATTCTAATCCAATACACACTTTAACTATAATCATCACTTAAACTCTAACAAACTATTACAATATCAGGCCTTAAAGTGGACATCGGTCCAAGTTCATTCTAAGAATGCATCATGAAACCCGGCCTAAGTCTGGCAAAACCATTTCTTTTGGTATAGAATCAACTTCTTGAAGGCCCGAATTTAAGACAATTTTATGGGGAGATATAAGTATAAGTAGTATGAATCTCAATAAAAATAACTTAATAATCTCTGTAAATTTGTAATATTCTGCTCCCGCAGGTTCCCATAAAACACCTCGTGTAATAGGAGCCGGGGATTCAATTAGAAGACTGACAAAAACGTCGTTGGATGCGATAAATCAGACGTTTTTCATCCGCCTCAATATTGATCGCTGTGATGAATGCTAACCTTTACTCTTGGAACATTAGTGGTGACCGTTCATCCGCTTAAAGTTTCCCGTCAAAGTTGATTTGTGGCATTTGGGTTAAGGGCATTATCCAAATTAATCCTCGTTATGTGGGTGGGACACATGTCTCCGTTTTTTCGAGAAAACGATGAACTTATCGAACGGATTATAGTAACGAAATAAAGGGATGTGGTACAAGGAATGAGTGGCTTCATTAGGTCATGAAACCATAAGAAATTCCGTAGATAGTTGATGATATTTACTTCTTAAAAGGATACCGTTATCATGCGTTACTTGCATTGTTCTTTAACTCAAAAATTCTACATTTATTTACTTATTAAGTTACAGCTACAGTTAAGAGCTACTGTATTCATACATTATTATATTTATTTATTATTATCATTACTACATTATTTTATACGGCAAATAACTGAAAAAGAATTTAGTCCAACGAGAAACAGTAAAATCCGAACAATTTGAAATCACTTCTTTTCTAAACGGAGAAGTGTTTTCATTTCTGCAACTGAAGAAATTTTCCCGTTTATTAATGAAATTCCACAGGCTTACGCCTGAACTCGTGGATTTATTTTGAGTGAATCTTTGAATACGAAATTGTTTGAAGAAAAATACCGAGAGAAAAACTCGTCCCATCAATAATTAAAATATATTCAGATACAAGAATATGAATGAAAATATTGCTTCCCGAGAGCTGGTCTAGCAAATTTCACTTCAAATAGATAACAGTGATAGAGAGCTTCAAAGACAATTAAAGGCAAAGAAGTTGATTATTTGTCGTTATATTTTAGTGTGTATTGTATGAGACCCTGTCAAAAAGTGTTGTATTAAAGAATTAGAAGAAGTACAGCGAAAGGCGATATGTTTCATAAAAAATTGTTTCAAGAAATCAGTTAGTATTACTCAAATGCTTCAGGACGCAGGATGGGTATCTTTAGAAGACAGGAGATTTAAACAAAGACTTAATTTACTTAATAAGTTCAGAGAAGATATATTCTTAGGAGATGTAGATGATATTTTGCGTCCTCCCTGTTACTTAGGCCGTTATGATTCCGAGAAAAAAATCAGAGAAATAGTTGCTGGAACAAGTTGTTTCAAAATTTCATTTTTTTCGCGAACGACGCTCGAAAGTAATCGATTGAGGTAGCAGTCATTGTGCACGCACCCCCTGCCATATGCCGAAAGGCAGCTTGCAGGATAGATATGTAGATGTAGATATTTACATATAGAAAGCATTCTTTCGATGCAAAACAGAAAGGAAAGAAATCGCTTTAATATGTTTCTGAGGATTGATGAAAGGGTATATATGTCACGTTTAAATGTGTGTAACATTTGCATGTAAATATGTAAAATATTTAGTTTAAAAGCACTCATCCATACGCGAAGAATTTCAGATTAGACTTAACGTGATAGACTGAACGGTACGGAAAAGAGGCAGATGTGTTAAGAATGTCCTGTACAACACGCTTAATTTAACGGGAAATGCTCCGTACTCAACGGAAAATTATCCACATATTTCGATCAGGAAGTGACGTGTTATCCTAAGACACTCATTAGCAATGGTTAGTCATATCCCTTTAGGAGGGACCAGGTGATCATAAGCATCCTTTCCCGCACATCGTCTTTAAACCCCAAATTCCGAGGTAATTAAATTACCCCAACTCGTATCAAGAGCGGATGGAAAAATCTTATTTTCGAGTGGATTCCACTCAAAAGTCCTCCGAAAGCAAGTTAATGAACGAGAATTCTCGAAATATTCCGATGTCTTCGGATCCACGGGGAAGAGCATGAGGACGTTCCTGGAACATCCCACAATTCCCGCAAATTTGAAATTATGAATATTTTTACAGATATCCGCCTCCGTTCATCTTTATATCCTCCCTTATCGGTCATAATTTATCTTCATCCACGTTCTCCGGAGAAATATAAAAAACCGGATAAAACGAAGACGTAACGTTTTCCGCGCTTTGGCACCCTCTTTCTGTCCTCGAATATCTCTTCAGGCCTCGTTCCCTGGACTATTTCTCTCATTTTACTCCTATTCGGATGTTTCACCAAAATAACGTTTCCCCCAAAGGGACATTTTACCCAAAGATCGATGAACTCAAGAGATTGTTCACCCACGGGAATTCTCACCCAAGAAACATTTCATCCAAAGAACGTTTAACCCAAGAGACGTTTCACCCTTGGAATTTTTACCCAAGAAGCATTTCCCCTATAGAACGCTTCACAAAAGGGACGTTTCACCCAAAGAGACGGTTCACGCAAAGGACTTTTCTCCCGAACTTTACGCTCAAGGGACGGTTCACCCGCGGTAATTTTCCTCCGTTTCATGCTGAATCATTTCGCTCAAAGAACGGTTCACCCAAAGAACGTTCCCCAAAAGTAACCATTCAACCAAAGAAAGATACGGTGATAGAACCTGATTTCCTTACCGTAAAAGGTCAACCAACTCTTGTGTGTAATATTTGTGGATGAAAATTATCCTTGAGTAAAAGGCTTTGGGTGAAATTTCTCTTTAGTTTTAAGCGAAACGCTCTGGAACCTACTTTTCCTCCAGCATCATCTCTGATCCGAGTTGACGTCTGGAGAAAGTGAATGCATTTCGCGCTTCGTGAAGGAATCGACACTTGATGTCGAGAGCCAGGGATCTCCGGAACTGAATTTCCGGCGAGCGATGGACGGGAGAAAATCGGCGAGCGGAAACGCATTGTGGAACGAAGATGTATGGAAGGGCGAAGGCGAGGATCCGAGGGTAACGGATGAGAGCGCTTACACCAAAAAACTCCTCGTTATACAATACGTTTTCCCGTAAACTCACCCGGAAAACATTTTCCGGGAGAGCGACTTCATGAACCCGGGAAATTCTTAGTGAAAACATCCGCCGTGGTTACTCCGTGACCCGGATGAAGTTGTTATGGGAGTATTAATATGTTTACATTAGTCAGCCCTTTAATACAGGGATGAAGGCTTTTATATTCTCTTGCGAACTAGACTTTTCCATGCAGAACTTCTCTAAATTGCTTCCAGGGATCTGACTACAACTCTATCATATCTATGTTTAGTATGGGCCTCTTAATACAGAAACAGTACTAATTCCCAAGAAGGAAGGGGGCAATTCGGGTGCCCTCTCGGCGAAATTTTTATAACATCTCCACCATTCAAATAGGTAATGAAACAGTATATTTAATTAAACTAAAAAATGCACGGGTTTTCAGAAAGGAACGTATCGGTAGAAATGTCATAGTGAAATAATAACAGTTTCAAGGAAAGGGAAACTGCAGTCATACCGATGCACATTATTAAACAAAAAAACGATGGTGTCGGCCTTTTATTTGATGACAAATCACAACAACGAGCGAGTCGACCATTGGATTTATTCATACATAAATGTTTTGATATATATTCGAGACACTTATTTTTATATACACATATATTGATGTGTAGCATCATCATCAGGTGATGATGACCACGCATCGAAATCCGGTTTCCAGTTGCTTGTAATTTTTTCTGTTTGTACAAATAAAATCATGGACCAACTCGCTCGCCGTAGACAATGTTGTGAAATATCCACAAGGCTCCCGCCGAAGTAGAAGAGGACTGAGGCTATTTCTGTATTTCAATATTTTCTGATTCACATTTCCCCTTCCTTTTTAGAAATAAATCTTCAAAAGGTACCGACAACATTATTCTAATTAATAATTATCTAGTGCAACTGGATATATACTTTTTCTTGAATGCAACTCATTCTTTCAACGAGGGAGGAACTCGTGTATTCTTAAGTCAAAAATGCCAATAGCCTTGAAGAAGGTCTTTAACCAATGCATTTTACTAGTCTTGACCAATAGAAGCGAAACTTGGGTACCAAACGCAGCAATAACCCAGCGACTGCAGACCATGCAAGGAAGTATGGACCGGTGTATGCTTGGAATCACAAGAAGAGACAGGAAATACATCAGCTGGGTGAGGACAATGACAGGAGTGACAGACATAATAGGTAAAGCTACAAGAAGACACGACGACCGATGGGAATCAGCAGTTCTCAACTGGACAGCAACAGATATGAAGAGACCAAGAAGAAGACCAAAGACTGATGTTCATCATCATCGAGTATTTAGGGGTAACATGGCAACGAGAAGCTCAAAATAGGGAGAAGTGGAAAACATTTGGGGAGCCCTACATCCTATGTCAGATTGAAAATGGCTGATAGTGATGATATTCCCTGCGAATTGCCAGTGGCGTGTGTAATTGTGAGCGTTTAAAAAATTACTATTTATCTTCCATAACCTCGATTTTTTAAAACCCATTTTGGCACCGGGTCTTAACACACAACCTCCCCTTCTTGGTTACGCTATTGTTACAACATCAGTAATATAAAACCACTTTCACCAGAATACCCTGTATCTGTACTCTCGAATACCAAATTTGCGAATGCATTTACTACTGCCGTGACTAAAAACAAGCAACGGCAAAACGTTTTCTGTAGTACCTTCCTTGGACAAGTATTTCATCAGCAGGGTTCTGAAAATAATTTGATAAATAACGGCGCGGAAAAATAGCGATAGGGCTAATTTTCTGAGGTGGAAACGTGGGAAACAAATTGCAAATCCTAGAGGACTTCGTATTTTTTACACAGCATTTTATTTACGACCAGTCTCGGCGGGAAAGAGGCCATTATATGTGTCAGAGGCCGTTTTATGAACTGAAACCGGTCGTTAATAAAAATATTTTGCATACATTACAAAGTGTTTTTAATATGCAGCTACTCATGGTTTACGTCGACCAAATAATATAATCTCCCAGGAAGCAATTTGTATGCGCAACACATTTTGCGGAGCTTATTTAACCAACTTCTCTTTCCTGAAAACAGTTTTCAAATTCCCATATCTGCACTCTTGAAACAAATTTCCATACACAATTAAGCCTTACATAATGAATATAATTTAACGATGTTCTGAAACGATATATTTTCAAATACCGATTGTCCATCCTCACTAAACGAGAAGCCGAATTTTCAATTTATTAAAAAGAGGTTACTTTTGGTTAATTCAGAAACAACGTGAAGATATGTCAGAAGAATCGTAATTTTAGATAGTTATTTGACGGATTTTTAAATTCCCCAATGTCCCAAACTATTTACAGTTAAAATAAAACATAACGTAAACATTTGAATTTCAATAGAATGTTGATTCCGAAAACTTCAACCACTTGTACAGCCTTCACACACCAAAATAAAGTAAAGTTTACGGAAATTGAGAAATATTTCATTTTCCGTTGTGAGTAGAGAAAGCAGGTTCTTCTAGTAGACTATTGACGTATGGATTTAAATCTCAAAGGTCGCCGAGTAGGTTACATAAATATTACATAATATACCGTAATTCCATATTTATTTCTCATTGATATTTTGAGAATTGTGCTTGCGCCCCCTTGCAGTTTGATCGTCTATAAAAGTAGTATTATTTAAATTTCTAAGAAAGCTCATGTAATTTCCCGCACATAGACTCCCACCAGGAATTGAACCCGGGACAGCTTTCACCGTAGACATCTAAATTTGCAAAAGATTTTAATTTTAGGATATTTTTGTTTAAAGTGATAATTTATTTGTGATTTTCATTGTTTTGGTGAATTAATTTTAGTTAATTTTGCTACAGTTTTGCTCAAAAGTTCTCCATATACACAGTTTCCTTCAGATATTTTAGTTTGTACTATCATTCCGTTTATGCAGTTTTTTTAAATCCATTTATTTGTGGGTGTTTTCCTTCTGTGGATATTTTTTTTTTTCCCTAAGATTTCACTTAGGCTTTTTACATTCACTAATAATTCTTATGTTTTCTTCTTTATTTCTATTTACAAATTTATTTGTTTTTATTTATGACATGTTAGATAGAAGAAGACACTTTTTAGTCTTAATATTAATCTTAATCTTCTATTGCCTTAATAAAGAACTTTATAAATTTCTTAACAGGAGAATGCGCTACACACTTGGATATATTATGACACCAGATGGTTTTATAATGAGATGCATATTAGCAGTCTAAGTGCTATTTATAATATTAATACTATTTATAAATATTATTTATTCTTACGGCGAGGATAGGCCAAAATGGCCTCTCTTCCACCTAAATTCTGGATATATAATATGGTATTACTAATAATATTACATTATTAACTAAAAATAATTGACTAAAATTAACTTAAATATAAAAAAACAATAAAAAAATCTCAACAATCTGACAAACACAAATACAAGAAAAATACAAGAATCAGTATGTAAACATTACAAATATAAACTAATACATATGAATAGGTATAGATACATATATAAACAAACATTTGGGTTGTGGGGAAAAATTCCTCAGCTGAAGGTTTATGGAGAAAACCCACGATGCGGGAAAACACACAAAAATAGGGGAGAAAAAAACGCGAAAACACAGAGGTAATAAATTCACTATGTGTGGTAGGTTATGCAGGTGATATTCAACAAATTTATATCGTCACGCGTTGGTGTATTGGCACATGTATCCCTCGCCAGATGTATATACAATGGAGTTTTTAAACGGGAATTAAATAACGGGAAAAACAAGGGACACTGTCAGTAATGATGGGAATAATGAATGCAGGATGACCGAAGAAAAGGCTGCGTGGCTAGTGTATGAAAGAGATATTGAGTGTTATTTAGAGCACTAGGAAGGGATTGATACAATTAGAATGGCTAGAGATGGTTTTAAATACATATATGCACCAAAAAATAATACCTAAATACGGTAAATATAATATCAGCTAAATCTCAACGTGTTAAGGGTCAATGTTGCTAGAAAAACGCTTGAAACTATACCTTAGCTGTTAAAATAATGAATCACAGAAAAAAATCCGCCAAAAATTAGAAGGTAATTCAGAAAACGCTAAAGAACACATTTCAATCGAAAACAACTATGGTGCGAGCAGAACGTACTCAGCAACGTTGTTCGCAAGGAAATAAAGTATTTCCAAAAACACCAAAAGTAAGTTCAAATAAACTTCACAGCATCAGGCGATGTGTTGTGGTAATCCATAATGGAAAGAATCTACGAATGATTTGTACTTTTACCACAAATTTTATTTTAAGGTTTGATTTTTTATATTACTTTTTGAGTATTGCCACCAGAAGATGACGATTAATCGTTCGAAACCGGTCGTGTAACTGTTTTGTGAAAATAAAATTTGTGGTAAAAGTACAAATCATTCTTAGATTCTTTCCATAAGTTCAAATCTCCGATAAATATTTCTTGAATTGTGGGACATATATTAATAATTTCGATTCAGCTGAACAATCGATGGCCTGAGATGAGGCATGCAGAGATATGAGAAATGCAGGAATTGTAAGTTAAAAAATTATAAAAGTAAACAAACATACACATAAATGTAAAGAATCACATATCAACGTAAGGTAAATATTTGTGTTTAACTCGAGAAGGTAGTTCCATGTACAAATTTCATGTTAAATTTATTTAGACTCTCACAAATATCATTCTTTCAAATATTACGAGGAATATGATGTACTGTTTTTTATGAAGGGAAAGTAACTTCCGTGGAAACAAGAGAGATAAATATTTGGCTAAAACTTAAAATATAACTGCAAATAACAAAAATAAGATGAATGTTCAGAAATTTTCAAGTACTAATAATCTATGTGCACATATATATCGTGGGGAGTGGTTAGCATGATAGCGCCTCAACTCCAAGGTCCCGGGTTCGAGTCCCGGCTTGTCATATTTTTACGAACAGAATCCCATTAAATTCAAAATCCTCGCTCGAGAATATTGACATTAATAGATCTGGCAAAAAAATTAAAATACCGAAATTAAAGAAGCTTAAAACAACTCCGAGAAGTCTAGATCATTTAAAACTGCAAAATAAATATCGAATGAACTATTCCAGTTCTTTTAAGATCTCTTAGAAAAACGTTCAGATGCATACGAATGGACGTAATGCATAAACATTTATTAATTACAGCTAAGCCATCAAACGGGACGGATTGTGTAATGAATTTGATGTTCAGAAAAAACTATAGTGTAGTTGTCCATTTTGTAATATACTAATTGAAGACTGCTTTATTAAATTTCACTTGCAGTGTCAATAGAAACTAAATTCAATACAAAAAATACACAATTTTTGCATTTGTAATCGAGCTAGCTTTACCTATAGCTTTGAAATAAGTTTACAAATATGTATTCTAAAAAACAATAACTTACACTTACATTTAATTTGATTTTCATATTTTATTTCACTTTAAAATGAACTCGCTCAAAGAGCCACACGTGGCTCGTGAGCCAAAGTTCGCTAACCCCTACTCTGGACGAAGTCTTGTTAAGGTAGAATGAAATCGTTCTCGAACTTCAAGACAACTGTTGAAAGAGGAAGTGTAGGATAGGAGAGGGAGAAGGCAAGATCAAGGTCTGTTGGAGGAAATAATGGTTCAATGAGCAGAAAGGAACGACAGAGAAGAAAAGGTTATAAACACAGAGAGAGGGAAGACGTGACGGGATCAGAGCCGAGGAAAACGGAGAATATCGATGACATTCTCAGACATCTCCGTCTAAGGTTATTCGGAGGGGAGGAGGAAGTTGGCCGTATAGAGAATGTCGTGCGGTATGAAAGGGACGTGGAAAACAAGAGTGAAATAAAATCTCTCTATTGTGGAGGAGGTGAGCAAAATGGTTTTATTCTTGGGCGTCGCTTCCCAGTCAATATCTTCCCACTCTCTCCGCGTGATTGGGAGAAATAGCTCGTTCGGAAAACCTGGGCTGAAGGCAGAAAGGGAGGCGTGAAGAATCAAGGACATACTCCTTGTCTGGCAGAAAAGTGAAATTGAGATTGATGGCAAGTCGTCACTCCTCTGAATATCCATTAGCGATCTAAATTATTAGCCCTTCCTCGAATTCTCCGTGAAAGATTTTGAGGTTCGACGATATATGTCATTTATATGTATAGAGCAAGCAAAACTTCCCGTTGAGTCTAACGGAACGAGTTACACGCTCTTCACTTATTTTACCAAAGGCCTGCTACTGAGGAATTAATTTGATTGTTGTCCATTGTTGCCTCGAGAGCATCGGTCCCAAAAGACGTTGGTTGTGAGCTTCTATTTATCCTAACGAATCCCATTACATAAAAACACTTAAGTCGTGGATATTTGTTTCTTTAATGATAATAATGATAAAGATAATAATAAATTTACAAATAATAATTTATTAATCACATACAAGTTAAAAATAAACCCAATTACCCGTTACATAACAAAATTTAAGTCGTATTATAATGATGATGATGTTGATGATGATAATAATTTATAAATCACATACAGGTTAAAAATTAACCCAGTTAAATGTGATACAATAAAAATATATAGGAAAAATAACTAAACAGCTAAAAAAACGTTCCATCATTTAACACTTTAATACATTTAAAACATTCCCTCATTTAACAAAGTTATAAAAATATTAATTGCTACAATAACTATTTTAATGCAACGAATTCCTAAACAAAATTTTCATATCATGTATAAATATGTGCAAAGTGTACTTCTAAAAGTGCATTGCATGTATGGTTATTTGTGACCAATATTTGACTCGATAAATTGCTTGTATGTGTGCTCTATGTGCGAAATACACAGTAGAAATGCTGGTTTTAACTTCCAACCTTTGATACCAAAAGCTTCAGAGGGGAAATGGTGCTTATTAGGCAAGTTGGGGAGTGAGGTACATAATGCCCTTGAGTTAGAGTACTATGAGTGGGAAATATCTGCGTGAGAGCAACAAAATGACATTTTGAAAGGAGTGTGGCTAATGGCTTTGACTCAAGTTCTTGGTTAAGATTTTGTGGTGAGATCTTGAACTACTTAAAGAAGTGGTAAAAATGATAAGTAGGTGGATGTTCGGTTTTCCAGGAGAAAATTAAATACAACTACACCTACAGAATGTATAAAAATGTGTTGCAGATTAAATGCAGGTGTGAAAGTAAGAGATAAAAATGTTTTTATGTATTCAGAGGATCAGGAGGATACAGAAATCCGATCCATTTGGAAAGATGGACAGTTAAAATGAGGGAAAGAAGAACAAGGATGGAGTGGTTGGAAAAGAAAACTGTGCCAAAAATTGAAGTTGAAGAGAAAGGCAGGCAGAAAAGAAAATGGAGATCCATAAGAGTGGCTTAATAATACTGGAAGCAAGATGGTGCTAATGACGTTATTTAGGGGAAATGAGGAAAGTTTTAAGAGCAGCTTTCTCATATGAGTTGCATCCATTTAAGTGCACACTACATCTAACATATTCAGGAAGTTTTTACTGCTTTAAGACCCATTATTACAATTTATACTTATAATTGATGATTATACGTAGTTTTATCTCTGATAATTGTATAATGTTTTCTTAATTTGTAGTATTTTATGTAATTTGTTAGTGGATTTTTCTTTGCTTATTCTATATTTTGTCTTTGTAGTAAAATTTAGCACCTGACGAGTCTACCCAGACTCAGGAGGACTAGAAGGTTACTATTATTGTAATAGGTTATCTTTAACATGTTAAATATGTTAAATAAACCAAAATATTGAACTGAAAAAAAATTGTACTTAAAAATGTGTTCACTTTAGGGCCTACTATTGTAATGGTTTGTCATAGTTAAAGTGAAGATTATACTAACTCTAAAAAAATCGAATCTTTCGAGTTTGAGAGGCTATGGCGTCATGTAGAGTCCACCAATTTTAATGAAATAAATTGCATTTAATAGAAAATTTGATTCTATGATAAATAAATTCGATTCTATGGTACGAATCTATGATAAATTTGATTCTAAATCTCATGCGTGTTTAGATATTTTACGCGCCATAGCTGTACTTTTACCGAAATTTGTTTGAATAAATTGCCCGTCTTCGGTGCTTAAAAATCGGTGATTTCACTCAGTTAATATCCGTTGTACTAATTTTCAATTAGAATATGCGTTAACCAAGAACGTTTACAATGTTTTACCGCCAAAAAGTTGTTTGTGATACGGAATTTGCACTACCAATGGACAATATTGTAAACGTCTGCTAACCTCGAAACAAAAAATTATCAATTGAATTTTGAGTTGCATCGTTGTGTCAGCAAGGATAAGAGGAATGCAAATTACATCAATGTTAGCGATTGAAATTACAATTCATAATTAACATTTGAAGACTTAAACCACAGTTGTCAGCTTTCACAATGACTAGAAAACTGGACGCACTATACGGTCCGAAAAAGTTCTTGCTAGTTTTCTTGGATCACTAAATACCTTTCATTCTATAAGCCTCTTGGGTAAAGTAATGCTAAAGAGTAAGCATAATATTAACATTATTATAATATTCGTTAAATATTTTATTAAAGATTATGTTACAAAACTAGACTAAGTCCACAATATAGAAAAACTCAATCCGACCGGTTTCGAGGTGATCGTCTCCTACCTGATTCGTGGTCCTAGATGAGGTGATTCGAGGTGAGGTGACTCGAAACCGGTCGCATTGTGTTTTTTCATATTGTGGACAGTCTAGTTTTGTATCATTATATTCAATAAATTATGGAGATGTTCTACTAAATACTTCGTTATTCATTAAATATTTCATTCCTCATCATCACAGAAAGAGCAATTTTTTCGGTGTTCTTTTCTTTTTTTTATGCCCATAGGCAATGCAATTGAATAGCTGAGCTGCAATTGACATGACACATTTATAACTATTATTGTCAAATCAGTTATCACCGTTAACAGCATTGAAATGCTGAGAGCAAATTGGGATGGGCAGAAGCCCATTCGAATTGCAAATTGTTATCGTATATTTACCAACTGCGCCAAAAAAATTCATCAAAAGTTGTGAGATTTCATCCATGATGTATCACATTTCAACAGTTCACCCAATGATCTCTTACATCAGAAAGTATCAAGTTCCACAAATGAGCAAATAGAACACGAAAAAGATGGAGACGCTCACATGAGCTTGGCTATTCTTTGGTATATCCTACACGGTCCGAATTGATACTGCACGTACCTTTTCATCTGTTTTTGTTTGAATCTGTTAACTGTAGAAAATATTGCGCACGAATTACTTCGTTCCATGCTCTTTTGATTCTAGGTCATTTAGTGTTTGCAGTTTTCCACTTTAGGCCGCTATTTTAAGATTTGCATTTCAGCTATGTAACCCATTTTAATTGTCCAAATCAAAATTCCCTCAGTCCTCCCCAAACGTTAATTTAATTTCCAAAAGAGCAACAGAAACGGGAGTCTTCAGCCCACGTAATATAATTTCCAATTCCGACGAAATTAGAAACACACGGAGCCCCATTTCACCACTTCCGTCCTCATATTCCCCAGTGTATCGTCAATAGCACGCCCTTGGCTCAGATAATCCCACGGTCGGGGAACCAGACACGTAGAAGTGAAGCCGTGGAGGAATTCATCAATAACGGACCACGGGAAGATATTTACTTTTGTTTCGGTGGAAATGCTCGACCGCAAGGGAAAGGATGAACGTGATGGAGAAAGGGACACGGTCGTGAGACGAGGATGGGTCAGGGGTAATGAAAGTGCGATAAGAATTTTATTAAAGGAGGGTTTACTCTGGGGTTAATGACTGGAAGAAACTCTATGTCTACCTTTGACGAGGGTTTCATCCTTGGCTAACCATAGGAAGGGATATGTCTTCCGCTTGCTCACTGATCGTCAAAAAACATCGATCAGGTTATGAAGGATTTAAAAAGGTGCCGTTACTGCGATTTACCGGATAATAAAATCTTATTCAAGGTCTTTATCAGTGTTAGCCGCATTTAAATGAGTAGTATAAAGTGTACTCACAGCTTAACCTGATTCTTTGTTCAACTAATGTCTCAGAAGAAGATTTTCCGACCGACTGGTCCAGTGCAGTATTCGGCCCAGAAGTCGGTTTGAACCTCAAATACTACACAACCAGCTGACAATATCTTTGAAGAGAGAATGAGGTATAATAGGCTGAATGAGGAAGGAGGTAGTTGCTTTCCTCACAAAGCCAGAATACAATGAGTCCACCTAAGTACAGCACATAGCTTTCATATGAAAACAAACATGAATTTGACTGAGATATATTACATGAATTTGATTGAGACATGTTGAACGAATGAGACATATTAAATGATTAACTTTTCTCTACCCTTCACCGATGGAATTAATTAAATACATAAAAATATTCAAGATATGGTAGTAGGATAGTTCCAAGCATTAATTTCCCTAATGAATAAGGAAAGCTGATCGAGTTAGCACAGAAAAGCAGTGCGGTTGAATCCCAAGGAATAACAGGTGTGAAAAATAGGGATATGACTAAAACTCGAAGCCAGGTCTCTCACTTTCCGGGCACGTATTCTAACTGAGCCTTGTGGACGTATGGCATCAGCTATATCTTCCGGGAAGGTATTCTCTATTAAGTTAAGGATCGTCTTACCTTTTCCCATTTTAAACTCCTCCTTTCCTCCGTCCTATGTTGAACAATTTATAACAGAACGTACCACCTTTCGCTGAACCTTTCCTCGATTCGAGATTACAACGCCTTTCTTCGGGGTCTCATACATTCTACACAGCCTCACAGCATGGGGCTCATTCTGTAATGGAGTACAACGTAAAATTACATCGTTCACTGAATTTTTTATCAACTTCTACCAAAAATACGTTCTACTAAGCCGTCTCGCTAGGGTAAGTCCATGTATAATTAGCAAAAATACTTATTTTTCTCACAATTGCTGTTTTCAACGTCCAATTTACTAGAAAAACTTCGATATGAACTAATTGTTTATCAATTAGTCAACGGAAAAATATCAACAAGCTTACTTTCGGGTGATAAGTGCGATCTTAGAAGAAGCTTGACTGCGGAGCGATTTCAGCAATCGATACATGAAGAACTACAAGATCTGTAACTTTCATCCAACTTATCGTATAAAATGATCACTTCGCTTTCCATATACATCAAGTTTAGAATAATATGAAGTTGCAAAATAACATTGGACAAATTTTCCCGAAAGTAAAACCGATTAGCACATTACATTCAGTTAACTAACACGTTACTTTGTGGTATTCCAGGACGGTTGGATAAATAAAAAACAGGATCCGCTTGTCATCTTCGAGTGAAGAATATTTCTTCACTTGAAGATGATGCGTCGAAAATAGTCGTGCCTTTTTTTGGTTTTCGTTTGCGTGTTGTATTTTGCAGTGTTTGTTATATTGAATAGAATCTACAGTAAAACCCCGCTTAACGCTGATCCGCTTTACGCTGTTTCAGTATTGCGCGGTTTTATTGGGATTCCCCGTGATCGAATGCGGTAGTTGGATTCCCGGAAATTGCGCATGATTTTGTTAATCCAGATTAATTAGTATTTATTTATTTATTTATTAATGCGTACATTGCAATTTGGCCTATTGGCCAGGTGGCAATGTTGGAGGGGGTATAACATATAAATAAGAGGTCTGCCTGGCATTCGCCCAAAGACGCCCATTTCTGAAGATGTGGAACAAAAGGAAATTTCAACAGAATTTCTAAAAAAATAGCTTACCCGCAATACGGATATTATGGATCAGTTTATACAAAACGATTTAAAATTTGGTAGCAGTTCAAAGGCAAGACGATGGGTAATGGGTGCGACATGTTGCTATAAACAGTTGCTTGCTGAAGGAAACAGGAAAATGTGAACGATGTTAGATGACTCCTTAAAAAAAATATATCAAATAAGGAAGAGCCTTCCTCATCACAAAAATTACTTCTTTACTCTATAAGTACATAATTAATGTAATAAAGAAGTATCAAACAATGAATTTTACAAAATAAAACAAATCATGGATTAATTCTCTTATTCTATGTTCTGTTTTACTTATCTCCATTATTTACGTATTAAGAAGACCTCGTTTAACGCTGTTTCGTTTAGCGCTCGAACGTATTGGAACATATCCCCCACGTTAAGCGGCCTCTTACTGTAGTTTCCTGAGAAAAGTTGCTCCTGTTTCCAATTTTTTCCTGCCGATTTTTACCTTAATTTCTACTCCCAAGGACGCCTTAGGGCTTATATTGAACGGGTCTTATTTGTTACTGCTGTCCCTGAGGTCATTAAGGATATTCGACGCATGAACTTCGTAATTTGTTTTTCCATACGTTTCAATGGCGAAAAGTACTCCTTTTGCTTATCGTTTATTTAAAACACTGATCTCAATAATATCATCATTGCTTATCTTTACGTTGATTACTTTATTATTCAATACAAACGCCGAGTGGTTCAACGGACGAATGAAATCCGTCCGTCTGGCTTACTATTTTATCATTTAGAGGAGGGCTTATATGAAGAACATCCTGAAAAATAATCGGGGAAACCCTGTATATATTTGCTTGATTAAAGAAATCCTGAAAATGAAGTCTGTGTCAGTGCTCGGAATCCTTGAGAATAATTAGCAAGCGTTCAGACGTTTTAGAAATTTTTATTTTTCATCTTGATAAATTTTAAGTTTAGTATGATACTAATGTATAATAAAGTAGATGGTTCCAATCCAATCAGTCACTGCTTCAAATAAGTCATAATTACCGCCGAAAATAGTTCACAGATTAGAGTAAATAATTTGATTTACGTGTAAAAAATTCTACCTTATGTTTCTCATAATGACTGGAGCTACCCTGAATACCATATAAAACATCCTGAGGATTATAAAACATCTTTTTACATCTTAAGATCGAGCTCATCCGTTATCGTATCGTGTTTCTTTCGCTCATATTACTTAAGAGTAACTCTCTCCTTAGAATTTATTACGGAGCTAGAGAGACATTTTGATAAATACTAATTAGAGGCGGTACATTTCTCTTGCTGAATAATGCTACACTTTGCCATCGTTGAATTAATCTGATACATTTCTGCAAATTTGCCGACATAATGGAGCGGCTAATGAAATATGAGGGTTTTCTTAGCGATGGCACATCGAATGAATGGTACGAAATGAGGATTTTCCATCTCCTGAGACGAGGGTGAAGATCTTTCCAGGAAAGGGCAGCTAAAGGGAGCGTAGAAAAAGAAAGTCGAAGGAGACATCAGAGGAAACGAATTGACATTGCGGAATTGGAGAAGTGGAAAAGAGATGAGAACGAGAAGAAGTGATGATTTTCCTCATCTAGGGGTGGGACTTTCCAGAAAAGAGAAGTTATCAACTCTAGAGGCGCGAATCCCATAAAACTTCTTCCAATTCAGAAATTAAATCCTGATGTAATAACATTTAAAATGATGTGATAATTAGGGACTATGGAGTAAACAGTAAGTTTCTCTTTTCTCGGAAAGACTTCGATTGTAAACTTGAGATTCCTGCTAAGCCCGTCTCACGGACTTTTCCAACTAATATACGAGCATAATGAAACATTGGAACAACCATACTTATAGGAATTTTTATCATATCTCCCTAATTAAGTTCTTAGCCTACTACAAAAACAAGATAGGATTTACGAAATTATCAATAGCCACTAATTTATATCAGGCATTACTTACCAAAGTGCTTTAAGACCGTCGAATATCTTCCGATTGAATTACAGTAGTAAGCCAATTAGCAACGCATAAATTTCGGAACGACTTTCACGAAACTTTGTAGCCTGTAGAAGTTGCTAAAAGCATGTTTTCTCATTAAGAGGCATAAATATACCTATTAAGTCTTCAGTGTGCTAAATATTTCAATAATTCACTATGTATCAGTAACAAGAAACGCTTAAACTAATAATCAGTAAACCAAAAAGTTTCAGTATTCGCAGAAACGGCAAATGTTTAAAAAGTGCATCGTTGATGATGAATTTGATAACTTATAAGTTTATAAGGACCTCCAGCTATATATGGTAGAAGAGATTTTCAAGCCCTTACAGAAAATAAATGAGGAGTTTAGCGAAAGATTTTTAAAAGTTTACATTGCAATGTGAATATATGATTAATAATAATGTATTTAGTTATAATAATGTATAGAAATATTGACTGATTGTATGTTTTTAAGTTCATATAAGTTTTGTTTGGGAAATTATGTCAAGTTTTACTCTAGAATCATCCGTAAAGATTAATATAATAGGGTAATTGGTTACGAAAGTTACGTAATGGAAGACATCGATACATAGATATATTTATCAACAAGCTATTAATTATTACGATTGGCATCAGGGGAAGATAGTCAATTGTCTCTCTGGTTAGCAAGTGTAACTCGCGCGTTCGGCTTTGGTGACCCGGGTTCGATTCCCGGCGGGAGCTTATGTGTGCCGATATTGCAGGGTTTAAATGTAAACGTAAATGACTTCAGTTGTCGAAGCACTTTTAACATTACTGCTACCAGTACGATTGTTATGAACCTGCAATAACATCATTTATTGCAATAAGATACATAATTCAGTTCGCAAGAACAGGTTAGTTTTACTTTTAACTCAATCCCGTTGAAAAGGAAACGAGGATATGCTTTTTCCTCTTTCCGTCGCTGTCTTTTGGTGAAAATAGTCGATTCCGCAGAGTGATAGAAGCAGACACTCATTCAGCAGCCGGTCGGTCGCCATATGTCTACTGCAATGATAGAGAGTGAACAGCTGTGACTATAATATACTCCAATATACCAATGCCTCGGAATAGTTTTATTGATCCTAATCCGGCACACGATTTTTACCCATACTGGTTAAGAGCAGATTTAACTCCGCAAAACTTGTTAGTCATAAATGTATGTTTAAATACAATAGCGCCTATAAATCTCTCTAGATTTCATGTTTATAGTTATACCAGCACTACTGAGAGAAAAACGGATAATAATAATAATGACAATAATGCGATTTTATTCAGGCGAGATTGGAAATACCAAGTCTCTTCTTACATACAACCCTTAGTCGTGAAACTTAAAAGGGATAGCTTGAAACAAGTGCGCAGACGAAAACTAGCTTGCGGGTTTAGAAACCTAAGTTTTTACTTAGGAAAAAATACATCGCAACAGGAAAATACCCTCAAAATGGGGGTGTGAAAACCTGGGGTATAACCTACGAAATCTACCTAAAGTTACCTAAGTTTTAACGAAAAGTCAGGTTTAATGACACCTGAAGAACTAACAAAATGGTAAAAATATCATTATATACATTACATAATAATAGTGTGTTGGGCCCAAAATGGGGAGAACCAAAAAACCAGGCTAAATATAATCATGAAGTAATTGAGAGAAATGAGCACACTTAGCAGAAAGAATAAAGGGAAATAAACAGAGGGGAATCCGAAAATTTTATTTGGAGTTTAGATCTTTAATCGCGAATTCCATTTTTAATTTCATACATCGAATAGAATTAATCAACTGATAATTTAAAGAGCAACTGGAGATTTAATTTGAAAATTTAACTTTCACATAACATTGATTTCTGTAGTCTTATGCCAAGACTATCAAAATCTACTTTTTTTTATTCTAAATCAATATATCTCGACGATCATAGTAATTACTATTAACAAAAATAGACCTAGTAACCATAACACTGATAAGGAGACAAGGTATGAGCAAGTGATATGTATATTATTCCAGACCTATAAATATAACGATTATCAGTTTACTTATTTTAATAAAAATTGAAATACTCACTGTCGCATGAATACGCAGCACGGTAACCTCTTTCTGACAATTATCATTTGAACAGCGAAAAACTCACGTCAGGAGTTAATAAAAAATGTTCAAATATTAGCCTATGCAACCATCTCAGAATATATACATGCCAGAGATCCTAATATTCTTATATATATAAAGTAGAATGTTTCTATGTGGGTGTGTTCGCCTTACTCTCGAGAACCATCTGTCGCACAACTTTGAAACTTTGAAAATTGTTAAATGTCTTCCCCGGACTAAAAATAGGCTACTTTTCATTCATCTAACTGTCCCCGGCTCAGTTCAGACAGACGTTTAAAACTGTTTTTGTAAGAAATGCATGTAAAAGTCACTTTTATCGCTTGCATGGTTTATTTCATTTGCAAAATTGAATCAGAAAGAATAGCCGTACGAAATCGAGACAAGCACCAAAAGAAGGGAAATTGAATGTAAATTCTTATTTTGGTCGTCAAATATTGCTTTCTGTTCCAAACTGCGAGAAGTTTGGTAAAATAAACGAAACCTCCAACATTTTGAAGTTGTGCACAACCGGTTCCCCGGACGACTAATTCCATTGTTGAATGCAATCTCTTTCCTTTTCATATAAGAATACATTGGAAATTGAAGTCCGGTGAGAGATGTTGGTTACCTTTTGTAAAAATAAGACTACTATATTAATTCTATCTCTATTTTCTCCGTTAAGAATCAACGGAAACTTCAGCTAGTAATATATACTAACGAGATAACCGAGCGTAGATTTACTGCGAGAGAGAAATTCGAGATAAGCGACATACTAGCTATGAAACAGAAACCATGGGTGAATGCAATCACAAAGGAAAAAGACAAAGATTTCCAGCTGTCGGCTTTTTCGAGACCTTTGTTTTCTACGTAAGACTATCCGTGCCTCAACGAAGGTGAGGTCTGTTGTTTATACTTGCAAAAGAGGGATACGGGAGAAAATTGCCATATTTCGCACATCTTGGGATAGGGACGTGTGGAAGAAAGCAGCCCCATGGGGGGGAATATGATGAAAGAAACGTCGGCGACGTGGGGGGGAATTGCGACATAAAAATAGATTAGATCGTCGAAGTGGAGGCAAGAATCGATTCTCCTTCGCGAAATAGAAAATCGAGGGTCGGGGAAGGAGAGGGGAAGGAAATGGCAATAGAAAGAAAAAATATATGAAACGAGGAAAGAGGAAACCAGTAATCTCGAAAGAGGAGCTTATATTTTAACTGTGCAGCCGTGTGTTGGAATTAAGGAAAAGAAATGAAAGGAAATAAATAATTCAAGATGACCTGCGGGGTTGGTGATCGATTGTGAAATTGATAATATTTAAGAATGATTCTATTAACCAAAGAATTAACGGAGAAAGGAAAGACATGGAAGAGTATGGGATTCTAGAATCATTATAAAAACAATGATGATGACTTGTTCGGTGGAATTTAGTCTTAAGAACAGTCATCTTAAAAGAAAGAATACTTCATAATTTCCACAGCAGATTTTTAATAACTAGTTTCGTCAACGAATTAACATCTTCAGGCGATGATTTCAACTCGTTATTAGTCATTAAAAATTAAAATTAAAACTAGTCATTAAAACTCTGCCTTGGAAAATACGGAGTATTCTTTCTTTTAAGATGTATGTGTTGAGTTCCACGAAGTCACCCTTGGACACGTTAATTTCGCTTAAGAACACTCTTTGGCAATTAAAAATATATCGAACTACGCCCTGACTAGGATTCGAACCTAGGTCGGCAAGGTTAGAACACTAACTCCTACGCCATCGAGGAAGGCTCAAGGAATATGTAAATGAATGTAAAAATTCTTTCAGGCCAGACTTTTCGGCGTCCGATTTTTCCTTGGGTATTCCCATCAAATGCCCGTACGTACAAACTTAATTTGTTTACCTTCCATCGAAAGCCTTAATAAGAGAAACAAAGAAAACGTCGGGGCAAAAAATTGAAGAAATATTACTAAACAACCAGAAATGTATGTGAAAATAGATATTTGAATTAAAAGTAATGGGTTATGTGCAATTACCCCAAAAGAGCAAAAATCGGATGAAGTAAGAGTAGGATTACGATACGGTAATTAATTATGATTTCAAAATTACAAAAATTATTGAAACAATTAATATTAGAAATCAAATGAAACCATTAATATTAGAAATATCAAATGAATAATAAAGTCGAATAAATAAAACTTTCCCTTGGAAAATTTTTCTTAAAAAATTTAGCACTCTCAAACCGGATCCCGATGATTGACCGTCGCTTACTTGACCGACAGTTTGTTTGACCGACAGCTCGGTTTAGCGACAGCTCCTTGGACCGACAGCTTGGTTAAACAACATATCTGTTGAGCGATATTTGTTAATACTCCGTCGCAAATACTCACGCGACACAATATAATTATAAACTCTATATTGAGAAAGCAGTTAGCAAGTATTCTGTGCTATGATGGCATGATATCTTTCAATTAAGCAGTGGATCAATTGAGCAGTCGGTCAAACGAGGTGTCGGTCATGTCTGTGTCGGTCATCTGGGTAGACCTCTCGCAAACCACACTCTTACCATTGCCATACTTAAAAAGCTACCTTTCATTGAACTGTCGCAAGCCTATCTCAGTAAACCATCCAATAATTATTCATATAAGTCGCGATAATTGACTTATAACGATTCTGATAGCCATGTAAAATATACATAACATTTTGATGTGGATTGAGTCGTAGTTCAGCATTATATTTAACTGCGGAAAAATACCCACAAAGAGAAGGATTGTGAAGAACCTGCTGTCTAAATACGAAGACTAGTTTATCTTCGTTTTAAATTTTCACACTTTTTTCATTATTTCGGATCTTCGAGTAATGTGATTTATAGCACGTATTTATTCATGAAAAATTGTGGCAGCTCAATTATCTCATCAGACCTTATACAAATTAAGATTTTAGGTTCAGAGCTGCTCCCGAAATGTCTAGCAAGGAATAGCTACTTTCAAACTTATGGTTCCCACAACACGCCTTGTGGCAATTTCCGATTTACAATTGGAGTAACATGCATAAATCGGAAAAGTTTGAAAAATGGATAAAAGAAAGTTAAAATGGGAAATATCCCGAGAAATATTGGAGAATTGTCGAAGAACTTTCTTTCTGCAGGCGAATGGAAAGAGATTGTCGGCAGAGAAAGGCGAGAAAAGAGGGAGATGATTGATGGGGAGGTGGTGATGGAGGAGGTCTTATTCCAACGGAAGAGATCTCTTGAAACAATACAGCTCCTTGAAAGCTCTGCCCATTCCCGCAAATTTCTCAATTTCGAGAAGTGATTGGCACTTCCTCACTCACCAAACATCCTGTATAATAAAAATTCCGATTCTAAAATCGCCATGCTATGTGTTGTCTTTATTCTAAAAATTCACGCCTGGAATTTTCAACGGGATTACGCGAAATATTGTGATAAATTTAAAGTTTTGGAAATAACGAATGTTCCTGCTGCTATATCTTGATGACTGAAACATTCTTCATCAGTCCTTTGGTATGAGATAGACGATTCGCGCAGTGTCCGAGGGACAGGTCATTAACGGTAGAATCGGTGAAATATCTTGGAGTAACCCTCCGAATAACTTTACATCGGGTAACCCCATCTGTGTTGTTTGTAGACAAGTACTTAATATACTCAGATTCGTCAAAGTCGGTAGGAGCGAAGAAACAGTCCATGAGCGACGTTACTTGACGTTAGTTAGGTATCTCCTTGAGTATGCGTATAGTGTGGGACATTGCCAAAAATAGTAGTATTCGAGAATTAGAGAAGGTTCAGCGAACGGCGATACGTTTTGTGAAGAAACGCTACGATAAATCATTGAGCGTTACGCAGATGTTTCAGGACGCAAGATGGGAATCTCTAGAAGACAGGTCAAAAAATGCATACTTTACTTAGTAACTTCAGAGATATTACGTTCTTAGGCAATGTAACCGATGTATTATTCGCCCTCCCTGGTGCACAAGCCATTCTTATACTGTGAAGAAGATCCAATTCATGCTGGAAGAATTTAATTTTTCCGCGAAGGATACGCAAAAGTAATCGACTAGTACAGACTAGTAGGGAAATAGAGATGGTGCACCCTTCCACAAGCCGAAAGGCGGCTTGCTGGTCACGTACGTAGACTTAGAGGTACGAAAGGTATCCTTCATTTGCTTGGCTCAGTCTTGTGTATGGGTGCGATATAATGTAAGTTTCTGATGTATGAGCAATTCGGAGCACTGGCATTAATTTATGCCACACATTATCAAATACTATCAAAATGTGCTGTAGAGACGAGAAATTGCTCGAATTTTAGTGTTCTGTCTCAGTTAGAAAATCAAGTGCAAACTACCTCATTCCTCACCTTGTCTAATCGTCTAATCTTCACTCCACGGCTTTTTATCTGAAGTTTGAGAGGAAACAACCCGCCTGATAGACTGATCATGGAGACAAAATAATATTGAAATTGTTTCTTTTACTTAATAAGCAGAAACAGGGAAAATAATGATTCCATGTGACATAGTGTAGTGCTACCATTTTTGCATGTTAACTATCTATTTATTAAGAAGGCCTACCGATCTATCCAGCCCCGTTCATATTCGAGAAGTATAATCCCTTAACTTGCAAGTACTCTTAAAGCTTGTACTAGAACATCTTTGAAGTAAATCTTTTTCCATTTCACAATTGAAAATAAATTTAAAATAAACCAGAAAGTAAAACTCCTGGGTCATTCTATGACATACAAGGTTAGAAAGAAATTCACCCTTTGGGAAATATACACAAGTGGGGAAAAATCAATAAAGAATATAATGTATTGACCGGACGGGAGGAAAGTTTGAAAATTATTTTTCTTTAGAAAGTTGAGTGTATCGAAGGCTATAGGAAAGAGGAATTGTAACTCTGTTTGTGATTTCATGTCCTCAGAACGGGTAAAGTCATTTCTTTACTTATTGATAAGATGTTACTTGGGATACACAACTTGGCTGTGAGCAGAATTGAAACGTGAATGGAAATGCCTACGTAGACCAAAGCAATCGATAATAAAATAGTCAGTATTGAGAGAGACATATCGAATAAGGAGGACAAAACAAACAAGAGAGAGAGAAAACGGAGAGTTAAAAGGATGTAAGGAAAGGTGAATTTCTTTATATGATGAAGTCATGCGACTAATCCCACATGAATAAAATCAGGGAATATATATACACAGGAAAATATAAAAAATCTATAAAATATTTTTCACACTTGTTATTCCTTTGGGATTTTCCGTAGGTTTTCAATCTACTATGACACCTTCCTTTCCTTTAATCCTTGTGATTTCCTTGGGGGAAAAACCTCAATAATACCTGCTTTGTGAGTTGGCTGCCTCTGTGAGGACCTCGGACGGCAGGTTGTGCCACTATGTGGAGACTGCCAGTCTTGCTCACAAAGCATTCCCTTAACAGTGTGAGAGAGACGCGGCACGGTAGTTCAGTGNCACCAAATTTTGTTTGTAAATTTTGGTTATAATAAACAATATTTTTTCAATCTTTTTTATTCTATATTATAAGTCATACACTATAAGATGTGAAATGATAAAGATTAAACAATGCCAGTCTTTTTCAGGAATGCTACTGCATTCAAAGTAAATGTATGTCAAGGGGTTAGAGTGAATAGGTGAACATGCTGTAACATTATATTTTATTCCATAAATACTATCAAATGGAGAAGGTAAATATTTTTTATCCCGAAGATTAAATATTTCATAAGTATAAAAAAATTATAAAAGTATTCAATAAACGATTAAGTATGCAATTAATAATTTTTTAAACTTTTGGCAACAAATGTTGCCACTGGGCAGATATGGGTTAAATTTCATCATGCTTGACGGGGGCGTTTTCTAGTATGATATAAAGTATACACTTTATAAATACCCTACTAACTCCTTTTCAGTGTTCTAACTAATATTTCGCTGAGTATAACTTCCTTTTACATTAACATTGCATATATTTCCGGTATATAAGGATGGCAATGAGAATCTTTGCTTTGGTCTGTTAGAGGTGTCAAACAATTTTGATTAACCTGAGTCTCTCAGATAAAGAATATTTAACACAAAGCAGTACGTTTGGCTGTACAGCAACGATAAAAGAGCAAGCGGTGCTATCATGCTATCTGACGCAGGTTGGCAATCCTTAGAAAAAGAGATATTTAAGGTTATATATAATTCGTTCCAATGGAATACATATATGGAAGGCATAATAAGGGAAGTTAGTGTGACTTTGGAAATCCATCGAGCGTTAAATTAGAGAAAGATTCGCGAGACAAACCGATTTATAATATCGAATTATCGAAATATATCGAAATATAATATCGAAATATAAAATATCGAAATATAATATCGAAATATAATATCTAATATCGAAGTTATGTACACGTAGATGATTAAGTGTAAAAATTCATTCGAGTGACAACATTTTGAGCTTTGCATGTCTCAGGCCGGAGAATAAGTTCTCATATAATACCTTTAACTGCTTATAGCGACAGCGACCTACGTGATATTGAATGTGAGACGAAATATATCCAAAGACTTCAAAAATGTTATATTCCAGTGATACGACGGATCCTAGAAGAATATCCTACCTTTCTATACATAAAATAGTCATGTGGCGATACCAAAATTTTTACTGATTTCTATACAATTCCTGATACTTTTCTAAATTTCCGATATCGATGCGATTCCAGATTCCAATTTCTGAAAAGATTAAAGTTCGTTATATTTTTACCGGTGCTGAGGGATGCATATACTTAATGAACAAGTTATGTTTATTAACAAAACATTGACAAGAAACATTTATGCAAATATTTGTAAAAATAGAGAATAATGTCCTTTTGCCTGAAAAACTTGNTTTATTAACATATCAAAAATAAAAGTTCTATGCGGAACTGAGCCAATGGACTCACTGAAAAGTTAGTGTTACGTAGAGACTCAGATTCCAAATTTACTCAAGAATAAGTCAAATAAATCCCATATTTAGGTGTTATTAAGATCTAAAGATTTTAGTTTTATTGATAGTTCAATTACAAGTATTAATTTATTCATCATTAATATCAGAAGAGGAAAGAATCACCAGATATGTTACAATGAGGAGCTCCCAGAAAGCCAAGTGGGCAACGCGTTCTACTTCAGTGAAAGCGGTCCCGGGTTCGGTTCCGGGTGAAGGACTACGTGCGAAATCACCTTAGCTGCCGAATCACTTTTAACAGTACTACTACTGGAAGAAAGAGTTTTGAACTGAATTTTCCAAAGAATCACTTTTGGAATAGGAATTTTGATAAATACTCCCCAGAAAATTTCCGATATTTCCAAATCCTCATTCCGTTGAATCGTTCCATAACTAACATTGCACGATGAAATACGCGATATCCTGAAAAAGCTACACTAAATGAAACTCTTTACTCGTGGATCATAAAGAGCCTTTTGACCTCCGCGTAGAGGTAGTATTCGGCGAGTGAATATCTTTCCGAGGATTGTAATTGCGGTAGAGAATTCTCTATGAAAAGATGTGTTCGATAGGAAGCAGCAGGTGTTCGCTCGAAACCTATGAAACGCTTAGCGAAGGCGAAACGATCAACAGTTGGGTCCACTGAAGGGCAAAGGGGAGTCAGGGGCGGGTTAGTAGCGTGCCAAGGGGTCGTTCCCTGGGCAACGCCTCTCCTTCCTTTCCCTTCCTTCTTACTCTCTCCTTATAATTTGCCACTCCACCAATCACATCTCTATCTCCTCGTAACCATTTCCTCCCCAATCTTCCCTTTCTACTCAACCTAAAACCTCAGCACCCTTATGCTTTCGGAACCGAAGTAGATTTTCTTATTGAAGATGTCACTCTCAGCTGTGGAGAATGGTTCAAACACTCTTGATGCCTTTCCCCAAAGTTATTACATTGAACACTGTGTATTACGGAGCCTATTTACAGCGGAATCCTGTCCATTATGGAAAATTTTTACGACACCATGCAATTCCTCTAAAGACAGGTATCACTGTGTATCTTATATACGTATAAAGTATTTGCGTGTGTGTGTATATGTATGTATGTTCGCCTAACACTCGAGAACCATATGTCGCACAACTTAGAAACTTTGAAGATTGTTGTATGTCTTCCCCGGACTAAAAATAGGCTACTTTTCATTCACTTAACTGTCCTCGGCTCAGTTCAGACAGACTTTTAAAACTGTGTTTCTAAGAAATGCATGTAAAAGTCACTTTTATCTCTTGCATGGTTTATTTCAATTGTAGAATTGAATCAGAAAGAATAGCCGTACGAAACCGAGACAATCACCAAAAGAAGGGAAATTGAATGAAAATTCTTACTCGTAGCTCAGTTTTGTCAATAAGATTTCTGAATGATGAAGCTTCTAAACATTCTTTTCGTCGAGTAAATCTGTATCTACGTATCTACCCTAAAATCCTAATACCCTACCCTAATATTAAACTTATATCAGAAAGAATAGCCGCGCGATATGCACACAAGCTACAAAAGAAGGAGAATTGAATTAAAGTTTTTGTTCCAATCATGGAATATTGCTTTCTGGTAAAATTGCGAGAATTTTGTTGAAATAAATTAAACTTTTCTAAAATTTTGAGAAATATAATATTTTAATAATAATAGGACTACTATATTTGTTTCTAAATCTTTTTTCCAATTGAGAATCAACGGGCACTTCAGCTAGTAGGTAATGATTTTAAGTAATTGGAGAAATTTGCATAGTTACTGAATCACTGTTACTTCCTCCGTAATTCAGTCAAAATGTTATATCTGCATTTATACCTATAAGTCGTTTACCGTCATGTGCCTGGCGATGCGGACACTCTTCCTTGTTTCATTTCCTTAATAATATATCCTTTAATATCGATTGTGTGGGCCTTAATCTGGTATTCCATGACAACTAAGAGCGAGTTGACTAAACAGATAGATTAATACGAAAGTACATACATTTATACTACTACTTTCGATGCACTAACACCAGTGATGATTCATCAAAATCCAAATGGTGTCGTTTATTATTCCATAGTTTTCTGATTAGTCAACTGGCTCTTTGTAGTTAATATATCCTTTGGTTTATATCCGATCATCATTCATTATTTGGTGTATGGCAGTGGATGAACTAACCTCTCGACGTATATTCTAATGCTTGTAAAAGTTAAAATAATCCTCAGCGCAACAGGCCATACGGGACTAACCAAACGGGACCGTAGTGAATCAAATTTCGTCATTCCCTCGACTACAATACGCTAGCTATAAATTTCCGAGATAGTTGCACACATTTAAAAACAAGGACGTTGTCCGTGGACGATGCAGCATAGCTGGATGAATCCACTTCAAAACCTGCAAAACAACAGCGTGACAAAATGTTCTGGCTCGATAGCCTAATTGGATAAAACATTCGCGCTAAAAGTGGAAGATTCCAGGTCCTGTCAGGCTTTTTTCATGTCCGTTTTTCCTTGGGATGTTTCTATTCTATTTCAAGTGCAAAGTCACCTTAACCCTTCTCCTGTATATCTCACCAATTGTTCACGTGCCCAAAAATATCATCATTGTGAAAACATCGACAGACCATAAGAATGACTCCAACCGGAAATCGAACCCGAAATCTAATTTAGCAGATGCCAAGACGTACCCAACTGTATTTCCGGAGCCAAACCTAAATCCATATTTTCAAAATTCAATTTCACCGCAATATTTGTGAATGGCAACAAGCTATCAAATCTTCTTCAAATTCTTAACTCCAGCTCCAAACACTAAGCTAATCCGGCATCTGCGAAATATCACGTCAAGATTGCGACAAAGTATTTTATGGACAAACAAGAATAAAACCAGAAACCAGATTCAGAGAACAAATAACTCATTTTTAACAATCAAATAAACAAATCAAGCGTCGCAGAATACATTCAAGAAAAAAACCACAAACCCGGGCCCCGGCCTATGTGTTCCACTGCCTCCGGCTCCTGGGGGCACGGCATTGAAAATAGAAATTCAAACAGCCTGTTCACCATTCCCATTCACCGGTCCTCCAGGATGGAGGGGGCGTTCGCCATGACCTTCGCCCGGGAACACAACCTCCAACCCCCATCGCTCATCCCGACAAGGACGCAACCACATAAACATTTCATAAACAATTATGACATGTGAACTGTGGTGACGTGTTTTTGTTTTAACTTCCCTTTTTAACACTTTCAACTCCCTCCGGCATTAGCTATTCCCTATCTTGGAACTTTGTTTTTTATTTATTTATATATTTATCTTTTTATTTACTTACGTATTTGTCTTTTTATTTATTTATATATTTATATTTTTATTTACTTACGTATTTATCTTTTTATTTATTTGTATATATATCTA
>KZ308152.1:1734224-1786207 GCA_000376725.2 Ladona fulva | reverse complement strand
ATATATTTATATATTTACATATTTATATATTTATTTATATGAAATCGTTGTATATATGTATTTGACAATTTAGAAAGAGCACAGGGCCAGGGGAAGATGGGGGCACTCGGCTTATTCTGGCCCAGTCTAAATAAACTACAATTCTACAGGTTAACTCACAAAATTAACAGAATAATCTTAAAATACGAAAGTATATTCGCAAAAAGAAATAGGAATCGCGTTATGAATAATCACCCGGTACCTATATCTTCTTCTGTTTTGTTTTCCCTTATTGACGTCACACCACAAAAAGCAAAAGTACCCCACACCACCCCCGCCGCACTCAGTTATCTTCTTCCTTAAGATGGTATGTACCGTAGTTACCAGAATACGTATCGAGAGCAATGGTTTGCAAAGCGCGACCACGAAGAACCGTAACTCCCGCTGTTTGGAATTTTCTAACGGTTAATTTACTTGCAAACTTTTTTTAAACCCTAACGAGGCAATTGTGTTTAAAGTCATCATTGGGTAGTCAAGTGGGCAACGCGTTCGACTATGATGAAAGCGGTCCCGGGTTCGATTCCCGGTGGGGGCCTACGTTAGGGTTAGATGTAAGAAGAGACTAATTAGTCTCAATTTCGCCCGTGAATAAATGTGTTATTATTATTATTATAACGTGCTAAATGACCACAGCTGTCAAAGCACTTTTAACAATACTACTACTAAAGTCATTTGTATCGCTAACAGAAACATGAAACATTGAAAAATTATTTACTTTTATATGACTATGATAACCGATTATTAAACTAGTAATGGAATCAACGACTACCGGAAAGTAATGGTAATGCAACAAACTCTTCAATAATCTGGAAAGTTAGGAATCATGTTCTTGGCCATACCTTCGCTACGCATAATCTGTCATAATGACCCCCCTTTGATACCTGTTGCCTCGCTTTCTGATAAAAGATGGAAATGAAAAATCGATATTCTGCCCATGATTTTCCCCATAACGTGACGCGAATATCGGATTTCAATTTGTGACATGCAAATGTTTCTTTGGAGCCTCAGATGAGAGGAAATGAAATTTGAATAAACTGTCTCCCGATTTGGGACTCACGTCATAAAATGACGGGTTTACCCGATATGCCAGGTGGGATCCAATTATTTCCAGTAATGCTGCTGTTGTGGCGTTTTATAATCTTCTCAAATAAATCAGCTGATGTCTGATGATTTGTACACCTACGCTGCAATGGAAGCTAATAAAACCTCCACCTATTTCCATTTGGGAAGATGAATCTGACATCAATATATGGAATGCATGCTCAGATATTTGTTAAAAAATTAATCTATTTCTAGCATGATGAGTGGGCACCGTCCATGCAAGAGGTTTACTTGTTTTTTCCCTCGGTTGCATTGCAAACTTTCGAAGACAGTAAAATTGTTAAATGTAGCCTTTTGATGGAGAAAAAAATATGAGTAAAGAACGAGACAATAGCCTGGTGGTATATTTGACATAGAGATTAACTAATACTCGTACTTACCTTAGGCCTCTGTATTATAATGGTTTATTGATATTAAAGTGAAGATTATAGTTCTCATATCTTGATGAATGAAATATTTATCATTTGTATTTGGGTACGGGATAATGAAAAATGAATGGATCTTTTATAGATATTTGTCTCAGTCTTGTTCATGGTTGCGAAGATATGAAAGCTACAGAGGTATGAATTATGCTGAATAATAGCACTAACTAAGGATTCTCCTTAAGCAGCATTACGAAAAGTGTTACTCGTAGATTCATAGCGCTTCGCTAACGTGGGCTTATTCCGCTTACAGTATTCTGTCTCCGTGAGGAAAGAAAGGGCAAACTACCTCACTCCTCATCTTGCCTAGTAAGCCTCATTTCCCTCTTCTAGCTCTCCTAGCTCTTCGTAGCTGACAGTAGAGGGGATGAGATTCCAACCGAACTTTTGGCTGAATACTTTACAGACATTACAGTTTATCTTATGATAATCCATCGTACATATAGGAGATTAACTATAATCTTTACTTAAAATCTAACAAACCGTTGTAAAACCGGGCTCTTAAAAGAAGATTAGTCAAACCCCAAGTTAATTAAACATCATAATACCGGGCCTAAGTATTTAAGAAAGGAAATATTAAGGTTAATTGTTTCGGCCTTTACTTGGTGGTATGCCATAAAAGAATGGAATGAGACGGTAGAACTGACACTTAAATTTATAAAATACCACAATAAAAACACTCAGTCAAGACCTGGGTTTCATTGCTTAGCAACATCATCAGATGATGGTCGTGAGTGTATTTATTGTGCTATTGTTGAGTTAAAGTGTTAGTTCTACCATCTTATTTCATTCTAAGGAAATATTACGCTAAATTCAAATAAATCCTACAAATTTTATTATTATAAGGTAGTTTAGACGAAAAATTCTTTAATATAATTTGATGGCTGAATTCCTCGTCGGAACCCAAGTTTCAAGATATTTATCTCAGTAGAAGTAATGGAGACTTAGCCAATAATTAGTTTTTGTATTTCTGAGTTTTATATTAAAAATATAGAGGTGAGGTGTAAGAGAGGCCTATTGGCCTAACCTCGCCAAAAGGGTTAAATAGATAAATAAATATTCTGGGACATAACGAAGATTCAACGAACAGAGTTTTATAAAATACCGGGATCTTCAGAAAGCTTTAAATAAGAAACGGACACGGTTATCTATCTAATTTTTATGAAGACATTGCATTTAAAAAATCTTTTATCTACATTTATTCATTCAATTCTAATCTATCTACTGTATTTTATACTGCTGATGACAAACTATAATAGATTATACTAATTTGGGAATATGTGCAGAATGACCTCTGCAGTCGAGGAATCATAATTTCAGTTGTACTTCTACCACCAATAATGGAGATAATGTTATTTCTTTCCCTTGAAATAAGAATTTCTAATAAATAAACGTATTCGAATTATACTGACCTCATTGCCTACAAGTACAGTTTTCAATTATGTAAGATGAATACGATGCTACTGACTTCCCGTGAATGAATGTTAGAATTCATTTTATGATGATAGAGCGTAATTTCACGTATTTTACAATTAAAAATTTTTTCATTCTCGCGTCTTAAAAACATATATTCGTGATGTTTTCACTTTCCATGTTTATTGAGACCTGATCATGGTTTCATATCGGCGATAGCCCGATGGTCTACCAACTGTAATTTGTGAAAAAGTAACCATATTTTTTCATTTCTTCATAATGTTACTAAAAATAAGACGTCACTGGTAACCAGACCAGAAAGAAGAGACGGGCTACCAAAAGGGCTAACTTTCAGGAATTTGTCGGCTAAATTCTTCGAAGGGTTCCGCAAATGTAATCCAAGAAAATGAATGAAGAATAAGTTGCAGGTCATAAATTATTCAACTTGGTCGTCGTCTCATCCATATCTGGAAGCCCATATTTATATCCGACTCTCCTGTGCAAAAGTTCTTGTGAGAAAGTTTCATCCGTCCGAGAGGAAAGAATAGATGTCGTGAGAGGATTTCAGTGTCTCGCAGTGGTCCGCTGTTCTTTGAGTGATCTGAAGGAAAAGACTTGTTAGACCGCTGTGCTGCCCTCTGTCTACGGAAACGGAAGTTGCCACCCGACGTCCAAAGATCGTAAGGAATTCGAAAGGAAGTAGAGGAATCTTATCGTTAGAAATTAATCCCACTAAGTCTAGCAAAAAATGATGCTATTCATTGAATTTGAGTAATATGAAAACGAGAATTGAATCAGAAAGAATAAGAATTAACAAGTGAACAGTAAAAGCCTAACTAATTTGTACCTCAGCCCACGTTACTAATGAAAAATAAGTTATACCAGAACTAACTATTTCAGCACTAAACAGGAAAATAATATAATCAACAAATTGGAGTCCGATGAACTTTTTTCATAGAATTAAAAGACAAATTTGGGTTCGATTGCTAATACTTGCTTCAATCAAAAGAAGGTACTTTTGGAAAACAATTCAGTCGACGATGACAGTGACCTTTCTATACAATGAAAGATCCTATGAATTCGGAACATTTAATTTAATACTCTTATTGTACATGGAATAGTAGTAATACTAATGAATAACAAAAATCTTATGAACATGAGCTCAGGTAGAGAGCTCAATTCTCAAGCTTTGCTTGTTATCATAAAAGTTTCAACCATGAAATTAATTGAAGTTATTAATGTTGTTATTCAATCAATCCTATAATTCTAAGGCTAAACTTCACTGTCGCTCAGCTAGACCTCGGCTACATTGCCTGTTGCGCCAAATGTCTCTTTTTTCGATCGATAGCCATATTTTCGATACATAATAAAACTTGAACAATAAAAGACTATATGCGAACAATACAGTACTATGCGACTCAGTGGAAAACATTAGATAGTTAATATTAGTTAATGAGACGAAAAATACACTATTTACTCGACACATTTTCTCGCTTGACCATTTGTGAGAACACATAGACGTTTTGAATGTACTTGTGGAATATGCGAACGAATGATTTAAACTGAAAATAGAAAAGAAATGGCAGAAATTGACCAAATGGAGTTCACGATAAGAATACAGCGTTACAAGGTAATAACAGCGTTAAACACATGACGAAATTTAAATTGCACACTCAAGTTTTGCTCAATATTTTCATAAATCTCCCAAAAAGTTTTCCTTTTTAGTCCCTGCACTGATAAATGTCTTATGTTACTCCTTCTAGATCGCGAAAAAGCGACAAAAAACTGTCCCTCTTGTAATATAGAAAACTGAGCTGATTAAGAAATGATTAAGAATGATCATAAATTCAACCTATCGATCTGACATCGTAAACGCAAAATTTTCAAATTGCCTCCTCTTCATATATTTTCTCTTTAATTCTTATCCTTAATTTTAAATGGGCCTAAATTCCCCGTGCATTCTTGTGGGGAAATGCATGAGTAGGGATTCAACAGTCGTCATTTTCGTCAGGGACGGGTTGTTCACAGCCACAAGATTTCACAAAATACCCGCGAATTTTGTCAGAATTGTCACAGTTTCGAATCGAAGGCAATACTCCACGACAAAAATAAAAATATTTATTCAATATCACTTCCTTTGGTCTTTTGGTGTTCATATCACCTTTTGATCAAGCGTCACCGAAACTCCAAAAGCCATCAAATACCAACGAGAAACCCAATGCGCATTTCGCTCCCCAAGAGAGCATCTTTAGGGGCAAAAGGTGACTGATGTAAAAACGTGGGAGACAGAGAACCCAGAAAAAAAGAGCATCAATCCGCGGAATCCAGTAAACAATATAATTTTGTGTCAAAATCTAAGTCGGTGTTCATTACGTAATTACGATTTTTATAAATATATAAAGTTTCCCAAGCGTCAAAACCAGAATTAATGTTGCAAATTAATTTCAAATCGGCCACTGAAATGCTGTGTACACGCTCCATCATATGCTTGGCAACACTGGAACATATCACCTTTTGTTACTCATTCTTTCTAGTTTAATTTTGCGAAAGAAATAAACCCTGCAAGTGATAAAAGCGAACTTTACATGTATCTGTTATTGCAACGCTTTGACTTGTCAAACCGAGGATGGTCACGGTAATGTAGCATATTACCTGTCCGGGGAAGACATTTAACAATCTTCAAAGTTTCAAAGTTGTGCGACATCTGGTTCTTGAGTTTGAGACAATCACGCACACACACACACTTTCTACTTAATTTATAAGATTCTCTGTAACTATAATGGGTATTGTTACGAAAGTAATAGATATATGTTGTAGTAGTGCTGTTAAAAGTGCTTCGACAACTGAGGTTATTTAGCACGTAGGCCCCCTTCGGGAATCGAACCCAGGACCGCTTTCACTGAAGTTCAACGCGTCGCCCACTTGGCTATCCAGGAGCCCAGATATACGTTCTTATAAATAAATTAGTTCTTGGCCATGTATTGAGTACATATTTGTCGATGCGTTTGTAAAATTACGTGTTGGGACTCGATCGAAGAAGAAATCGACAGAAGTTGTCACTGGACAGATGGCTCCTTTCTTACATGAACGAAATGGTACAATTCAGCCTTAAGCTAAGTTAAAACGCGAATATATGAATGCATAAACTAAACTATAGATGCTCGTCATGAATACCGAAAATGACGAAGAGTAAAACGAAAAAAAAAATACTTGAGATAACGCATAACTTAGGGCAAATGCTGAAAACCTTTCTTCAGATTCTCAACGGAGCCGAGAAAATTGAATTTTTGCCCGTTGACGGTTGTATTTGCCCAATTCTATTGTATAGGTCTTCATCTTCCAACACATTTCCTCGAAATCCTTCCCATAAGCTCCCGGATTTCTTGCAGATGCTTTCTCTCCCGCAGCCATCCAAAGATTGCTGCTGACAGTCCCTCTATCCTATCAACAGCCCTATTCTTCGGCTCTCTTACCTCTTCGCACGCCAAAGGTTTCCTTCCATCTCCTCGCCGAATGCTAGACGGCTTCAGTGGCAAAAATACTCGCCCTTACCATCAAATTGAAGGGATCGACGACCATGAAACGCTGTCGCCATAGCAACGGCACTACGCAGCTATTAGGTAATGAATCCCCAGCCACGCAAACGTGCTATCAGGAAGCTAGGGAAGGCATCGAAGGAAGTTTGATTTCATCCTCAAATCGTCTCTCAGTCGCCCATCTTTCGGCAAATAAACCTGAAGCTGCAATAACAAGAGAGGCTAATGGTTTGAATGATAAGTTATATTCTGAAACTAGAATTTATTCGGATAAACTTTCCCTTATCATTTGAGAATATTTTCCTTACATTATGAACAAAGTTTCGCTTCCATACAGCCCGAAACAAAATGGGAAAGTTTTTTTACATTTTCTTCATTTAAACGTGCATATCCATAGTAAATACTAACTGGAAATACGCATATATCACCACGTTCGTCAACGATTTCTTATCTCGATTAGGATTCATCAGTCCAAGGCATAGCAATTTACAACTCGTTTTTGCCTATATTTTCCAGTATAAATAAAGGAAACTAGATAATAAATAGCAATAAATACAGAAAAATCAATATTAAAGATGACAATTTAGATGGACAAAAATTAATTAGTTAGGTCCATAATTTTAAAATTATGCCACATTTTGAAACCTCATACATTAATCACATCTTTAAACAAAAGAAACCCTCAATTCCCGGCAGTTAAAATGTCAACTAAAACCGATTAAATGCAAAGAAGGAACTTATCTAATCTAATTTGGTTATTGGTTGAGTGAGGGTATTAAGAAGGACATTATGAAAACGGAGAAATTTCCAGAGAAAGAACGATTTCGGTAATTTATGCACTTCTGAATAGAGTTTATTAACGGAGGGCATTCAAAATTAGATTTAAATAAATGTAAGATGGAAATCTGCTACGCCTGAGTAGTATAACGTGGGATCTCATGTGTAATAGTTTGGTACGGTAACTGCTGAATCACTTTTATATCCTTCTCGCGTTACTTAAATGAATTCAGGGAGACCGATATAAAACGTTACTCGAAATCAAATTATAAAGATTATTATTTCGCGCATACAAAAGGAATATCGAGTTGAAAGATCGTATATATGGAAAAGTTCAAAGATTGTTAGCTCAAATGGATGAAGTATTTTAACAGAACTTATGAAGAAAGAACAAGCAACGTGACGTATTGATAAAAGTATAGGGAAAGGTTTATCTGAAGGCTCAAGAAATATTGAGGGAGGAAATAAAACATGTTCCTTGAAAGTACGAAGAAATGAAGACATTGAGGGAAGCCACGATTAGGAGCAGCAAATTTAAGCCGTATTTGAAAAGCTATAAAAAATTTAAATGTCACTCCAGGAGGAAGATCCTGCCACTGTTATCCACTGATAATTAATAATATAATCAACGACTACAGAGGAATGAGGCATACATACATCCAAGTGGGTAAAGTGAGAAAGTCAAGCATCAATCGATATCGCGGCCTATAAAGATAATTCATTAGGAATATAATCTCCGTTAGCCTAAATCTCCATTTAAAGAGAGTGAATGTTAGAAGATAGCTCGTGATATTCAAGAGGGAACAACGTTAGACCGATGGATGCCACCCTGGGATAAATTCATTAGCAGTAGAATTGGTTAAATACCTTGGAGTAACGCTTATGAATAACTTAACATGGAGTTTCCACATCTGTAACCTATGTGGACGTGCACTTAAGAAACTCGGTCTTCAATAGAACAGTCGGTAAGAATGAAGGGAATATTCGTAAGCGATGTTACTTCGAGTTAGTTAGGCCTCACCTTGAGTATGCGGGTAGTATATCGATTCCTATCCTATCCTATATATATATATCCTATTGAAAAGTGTTGTATTCGAGAATCAGAAACAGTATAGCGAAAGGCGATAGTTTCCGTAATATTACTACGAAAACGGTGGGCGTTATGAAATTGCTTCAGGATGGGTACCTCTAGAAGATAGAAGATTTAAACAAAGACTTAACTTACTTAATAAATATAGAGGAAGTACGTTTTTAGAATATATAGCCGATATTATGCGTCAACCCAGTTACACAGGCCGTGCTAATATTGGGAGAAAAATTAAAGAATCAGATGATTCAACCAGCCATTTCAAAATTGCATTTTTTTCGCGAACGATACGCGAAAGAAATCGATTGAGGAGGTAGAGTGATGGTGCATGCACCCCCTGCCACACCCCTTTCGGGGTGTGGCTCCAGAGGACCAAAGAATGATAATTCAATCATTATATTTATTTATATCGATTCAAGAATCACAATTTTTCGACTCAGGCTCGATTTCAGTCCGGCAAAAATACCGGTTTCTTTCGCTATGGAGTAGTATTTTTTTTCGTTATGGAAGGTAATGGAAGATAAAATTTCCTCTTCATTGCACTAGAGAGCAAATGAATAGTAATTCAATAATTTTATTTATTTATTTAGATTCAATTATTACAATTTTTTGATTCAAGAATTACAATTTTTTGATTCGAGAATTACAATTTTTCGATTCAGGCTCGATTTCACTCCGGCAAAAATACCGGTTTCTTTCGTTCAGTCTCGTTCTTTCGTAAGTTCAATTTCGGTTTTAGGTTTCGTTTTTCGGTCAGGTTCCGGTTCAACGCCCCACTAATAACGGCAGAGTATCACCTTTCACGCCCTTTCCGCTACCTGAAGCGAAACACGTGCCGGAACCAAGAATCCGCCGAGAATTCGTCCACGTCCTTTGTTTTATCGATCGGTCCTAATCGGGCGCATATTTAGGGAGGAATGCGTGAATGGAAGCGGCCTGTCATCGACAAGAACGAGCGTTATCTACCGGAGAATATCCAGGGAGCAATTTGTGCAAGTGCCGAGATAAAGCGGCAGGTGCGCATGCTTTCAATCGAAAGCAGCAAAAGCGGGATCCGCGAAGCGAAAACTTCCACGCTGCAAATAAGGGAATTTCCTGGGATGCGCCATCGAGTTTCCGACTCTAATCCGCATCCCTGTGATTTGCGACGAGGAAGTGGTGCGAAAATGCTTCACGGACCGAAGAGAGATGGACCTCCACCGCTATTAGAGTGCGCCTCGGGAGTTCCATTTCGTGAAAGGTTTAATCGGTATATATATCACCGACTACTGGAATTTTTATTACCCTCTTTTGGTGAAGTTGAAAGAATAAATTTTTGCGAGAGTACTTTTTCAAACTGAAGATTCTCGAACAAAATTATGGTACCATTTTCAGGAATCTGACGCGGTGTTTTTATCGTTTCAATGGCAAAGTTGATTTGTTTTACGAACACCTCCAGGAAGTGAAGTGGAATTCAATGAAAGGGCTAAACAAATGACACGATCATGCTCGTTTCACATACGTAAGCAAAGTTCTCGACTTCAACCGTTGACTTAGAGGATCCCCACCGAAAGTGGGAGACCCGGGTTCGATCCCAGGCTACGGCAGACTTTTTCTCTTTCATCTCTTCATTAAACCAAATAGCATAATCTAGACATATATATTCATATGTGTGCACACAGAATTTTGTGCTTAAAATGTATTCGTCCGGCAAAAATATTTTTAGTAAATTTCGCAATTTTTAAATTTTACCTTGGTGATCCTTCTACAGCTATTCAACCTAGTAACAAGAAACGAATAAATTTAAATACGTTCTCAATTAATTAAATCTCCTGTTTTACTATAATTACATACATGCATAAGTGTAAACCGGTAGGTTCATGTGCCTTAATGGCAGTATTTTTACCAGTGCTTTAGAGAATGCCCAACACATGGCAGCAAACTGCAGACAATTAAAATACAGCCACAATACGAATTTAAATTGGCTGCCCCGCTTGCGACATACACCAACAAAGAGCGAGGTTTTGACATTCGTTTTCTGAGCAGTGAAGGAACGAAACCTATTGAAATCCATTGGAAAATGAAGGTCCAGTATGGCGATGCTTGTTTAATACTGCAGGAATTGTACGAAGGCAGTAGAAAGTTCAGAAACGGTATGACTTCTGTGGCAGACGCTCCCCGCCCAGGTCAGGCACACCGCGTGTTGACATCAGAGTCTATTGTTGAAGCCATTGCGATGGAAAATCGCCGAGTGACGATGGACGAAATAATTTTCTCAGAGTTAAGTTAATGTTTTGAGTGCCGCCTATCGATTTAACTTCTGTCGTGTCAAATCTTCGCTCCACCAACGTAATTTCAATTTTTGGAAAGAGGAAAAAGTCATTAAGAGCCAAGTCGGGCGAGTAAACTGTAAGAGGAGCTACCTACTGAACGTCATTTCTTTCGTTTTTTAGTAACTTACCCCACCCTTTATGTCAAATAACAACTTTTGTCTTTCCCTCTGCTTTTTCCCTTGTATTCTACCCTCACAATTACATTCTTTGGCAATCCCTCTCCTCTCAATATTTGACTCACCCATTTCTTCTGTCAACATTTAATTACTTCAGTTAAAGCCCTCTCCTCCCCGACAATTTTAAGTGCCTCTGTGTTTGTTTCTCTTTCAGTCTAACTTACTTTTTCCATTATATGCCAAACCCACATTTCGAATGCTGTTTTACTTTATGTCTGTAAAAACCATGGAGTTAAAGTAAATATTATAGCTAATTTCTATGTTAATCCATCATATATATAGGAAATTAAATACTATATTCTCTTTAATTCTAATAAAGCATTATAAAAACGGACCCTTCAGTGAGCATTAGTTAAAGCGCATTTTAAGTAAACATTATAGTACCTGGCCTTAGTGTGACGTTCCACCAAATTTCACTCGAAATCACCATATTAATGTTACTTTATCACTGCTGTCTTTGGAAGATAATAGTAGGAATAATTGAGGGTAGGTAGAAAATAAAAGATCAGTTCCGTATACGCTCGGTTGGAAGTTCGTAAGCTTCATTGATTACGAACGTACATTTGCCAAGAGTTACTTTATCCCAGTGGTTTCCAAAGAGGAAAGGGCCTCTTTCGACTTTATGTTTCCCAAGAGAGACACTAAGGACTTAGGTTTGGTTTGGGTCCGCTGAAGATGGATTTACGGAGTCCATGGAGGCTGTAGTTAGGAAAAGTGCCGTTTTATTCGATAACTTTTCTTTAGAGGGAATAAAAACCTCGTATAATGGATCGGTACTTTTGGATCGGAAAATTTGGAAACTATTCCTATCACTACAGTAAAAATTGTTTTAAATAATATTTGAAACTAAATTAATTTCGTCAGCTATTTGTGAATTGTTTAAAGTATCGGAAACCAAGAATAAGAATCCCCAATTTACCCAATAAATTACGTTCCTCATCTCGGAAGTTCCAAGTTATGACGGTGTTTTCTGTTAAATAATTGAAAAGTATCCTAGAAATAGAATCCTAGAAACGTGCATAAAAGTTTATGCTACAATCACCGAGTAATGGAGTATCTAAGTATCTATCGAGGTGAAGAATGATCGATGAAAGTTTCTTTTTTCTCGCCTTCTTTAGGCTTATTCCCATCACTGAAAGGGTCGGCTGATGATTTTTGATGTTTGGTGTTGATGATGAAATCGGTTTTAGCGCTGATTTTCACGGCCGGGTATCCTTCCTTCCCTCATAGGAAATCTTGACAGACGTAAAACTATTCCCTAACCAGAAAGACCCAATTATCAGGGACTCGAACCCAGGACCTTGGGTTTGGAGCTCTAGCGCGCTAACCACCCTAATACCACCGCGGCCGACGAAGAAAAAATATGAAATGCTGCTTGTTACATTCGAATTATTTCGCTCCTTAATGATAAATTACTTCTATTTTAGAGTTCCGAACATGTTTGATTTAGGTTACTTAGCGATACGAAATTCCGTCACACGAAACTTCTTTAAGCTATATCAGATACTCATATAATTTGGTTTCTGCCTCACCTATGATATCTAGTGAGGATTGTACTTATGAACCCTCAATAACGTACAACAAATTGTTCCTGTCTTCCGCTTAGAAAGTATTTTATATTTTTTGAGTAAGTCTATATAAATCGTTTATAGAATATATTACATTGTTTACGTCACTGAATAGTGTAAAGTCTATCAACATGCTTTGTAATTTATAGAAATACATGTACCAAGGTCCTGCTACCATATCTTGATGGATGAAATATTTATCATTTGTCTTTAGGTACGGGATATAGAAAAATTTACCTTTTATTTACTTTTGTCTCAGTCTTGTTCATGGCTGTGAAGATACGAAAGCTACTGAGGAATGAGTGATGCTGAATGATAGCATTAGTTAACGATTCTTCTTATGAAATGTTACGAAAAGTGTTACTCGTAGTCATTGTGCTTCACTAACGTGGGCTTATTTTGCTTATAGTATTCTGGCTCAGTAAGGAAAGCAAGAGCAAACTACCTAACTCCTCATCTTGCCTAGTAAAGCCTTATTTCCCTCTCCCAGCTCTTCGTAGCTGACGGTAGAGGAGATGAGATCCTAACTCCTCTCGGGCTGAATATTTTACAGACAGGTAGAGAAGTACCAAAATAAAAAAAAATACTTTTCAGTCTTCTTTTTATTTTGGTGTGATGAAATTCCACAAAACGACGTCTTTCTCCATGAAATATATGAATTTTAATTCAAAACTTGTTTATTTTGCCGTGTTAAAGCGACTGAGATATCTATGAGATATAAATATTAGTGTATTTTATGAAAAAATGTGAATTTTTGCTCATAATTCCTGGTAGGGGCCTCAATCTGACATTTGCGCCTATAGCCTCTGATATCTTAAACCCACCACTGGAAGGGAAGCTTAACAAAGAGTCCCAATCTCCCAACGCGTCACTTAGACACTGAGCATCTCCTTTTCAGTCTTCCAAAGCACACGTGGGACTCAACCGAGACGAACGGCCCTTTTTGACGATTCAAAGGGTTCTTAAATCCAGCGCATCCGTAAGAAAAGGCGCTCGAACCGTTTTTATCGCCTCACGGGAGAAAAGCGGAACTCCACAGAAGGAGTAGTCCTCTTGCCGGATGTTTTTGAAATGTCGCAGCTCACACTACAAGGATACGAACCTTTTAGAATGAGCTACTGCTGGAGTTTTTGGTGCTGATGTGAAGAGAGGTATTGTTTCCTTCGAGAGAAAACGATCCGTAGGTTTCTTAAAGCTATGAAACGGTCGATAAAGCATAGTGTATTTCTTTGAGAGAAGCTGGAAGTTGGAATGCTAGTTTTGCTTTGCATCCGTGTGATGACGGCCTAACGGACCCAATTGGGAAATACACGCACTATGATCTATATGCAGCCTTAGATGCCGGTTTGTACAGAGAGAGAATCGAGAGCTAAAGGAAAGAAGTTACAGCATGCAATAATAATACTAATGCGACTTTATTTGGAAGAGAATGAGAGTAGCAAGTATCCTCCTACATCTAACCCTTCGTCATATGAAGTTAAAGAGGGATAGGTTGAAAAAAGTGCAAATAATATAAAGTCTAGACTTAATTTAAATATTTACGGGCCAAATTCAACCCTAAAACGATATTCCATTTATATGTGTTTATATATACCAATTATGTCTATTTTCCTGGTTTATAAACCTAAGTTAGAAATTAGGAAAAAATACACCATAGCAGGAAAACACCTACAGCAGGGGGGAGTGTGAAAAACCTGAGAAACCCACTGATACTTAACCAAGTTTTAAGGAAAAGGCAGGTTAAATCACATCTGAAAAGCAAATAAAATGGTACATATACGTTATTTCATAGACATAACGACTAGAAATAAATTTTTATGAAAAATTATCAGTAAAAGGATATTATGAAATATAAAAATTACGTTTCAAATACAGGTTAGGATCTAGATAGTAATAAAAGTACTTAAGCAAGAAGATAAAATAGGGGAAATTAATGAGTTCATTACTGGTGATCAGCTTTGCCAAAGCTTCTTGATATAAGTTAATTAAACACATCATAATACTAGCTTAAATTCACCAAAGATATCTGGAAAGAATAAACCATATGAGTGTAAAAATATTTTCACCTACCCAGATAAAGGCTGGTCTATGATTACAATGTAAGTAATAATCAAGCAATTAGAATCTAAGGTATTTATTGTAATTGAAAGCCTCTAAGTAGAAGCCACCACGCGCTTTGGCTATAAAGCTTTTCTAAAAGTGGGGAACAACTTCTGCAGTGCAAGCGGTTTAGAGCAGGGATGATCGTTAACAACTTTGCTACTCCCGGTCTAATCCACCCTTTTCGGCTGGAGGGCCAAATCAGAAATTTCATAAAACACGCGGGTCAATGAGGGCCTCTTAAATGCGATTTCCTTTCTCTCATACGAGACTCATATTTTTGCAATAATATTATTCCTTAGAATGTTCAAGCCAAAAAGCGGATTGTCGAGAAACTACCTAATTATAACAATAAAACTACTCTTCCCAACGGAGTAACAAGATAGTACACAAATGAAGTTGTGTTTTATTCAAAAGAAGGGTAATTATAAGTATAAAGATTGTTTTCGATGCTCTAAACATTTTTATTATACTCGTTCATTTAAATTATAATATGCAATATGCAAATTTCATTACGCAACTTTGGGCGATTCGACAATGAGCGTAAAATAAAAGAAATAGATGCTACGACTAGTTTAAGTACCCATTCTTTCCGCGAATGATACACGATAACAAGCTAATGAAGCAGCTCAAACACTCGGTTTACACACACACGCCTATAGGCGGTTTTCATGGTATAAATGTAGATTAAGATGCATTTCTATATTAGAGTTAAGCTAGTATAACATCTTCTTGATATTTGAACTTCTTATTCAATGAGAATATGCTTTCCTCGTTCAAAACTGTTTCACTTAAGGGCGTCGGATACAATTTAAACCATCCGTCTTTCGCGCTAACCGTATTTAATTCGAAGAAATACCGCAGTCGAGTTTTCCAAACAGGAAGGGCGATGGTTTGAACGACTTACTGTAGCGCTGAAGCTTTTCCGATCTGTTTGCTATGGAATTCGTTGGACATGTTGGTCGATTTACACAACTGTGTGAAAAGTGCGTGCTTAAAAAGTGCCTGGATTAGAAGTTAAAGGATTTAGCTAAAATTCTGTACAAGAAGATTTTCGTATCACTTCTTATTGCCGAGTACCACAATAACGAAAGGATCGATTTTGTATATGTTTTCGAATTTTTTCTCCATTGTGGTTTGCATGATCCTAATGGAGAATGTATGCAAGCGTAACAACATTTTTGAAGCATCCAACGGCGAAGAGAGACATTTTTTATCGATATGCATGCAATCATGGCTATGTTATTGCCAACAGCCTTCAAACGGATATTCAGGCCTTGTATCGACTGCCCTAAAGGGTTTTAGTGACATTTTATAAAAAAATCAATCACCTGATTTTATAGCCGAAATATTTAATGGCACTAAAAGAGCAGAATTTAGTTCCAAGAGATACTTGTTTCGGTACCTAGTTGCTTCTACCTACACTACAACGCTCTCTTTTCTCCCGCAGTACTCAAGAACGACCTGCTACTTCACGAGGCTGTGATAAAGAACGACGCGGAGGCCGTCCAAAGAATCCTGAAGGAGCCCCACGACGCCAACTCCCGCAATAACGTGAGTACTGCGAAGGGCGGGATCGAAAACCCTCCCTAGAGCCCTCAAAACGCGCATTTGGCATTTTTAGATCCTCTGATAGTCGGATTTGCACTCCATTTCAACCGTCCGCCACGAACTATTCCTAGAAATGCTTCATGTGAGAGCCCGAATGCCACGGGAGAACAAAGGAAAGTTGGAATATTTTTATCTTTCGGTATAAATGCAAATACTAACTCCGAGCGGCCATTGTTCCCGGGCAGCTCTGCCCCCGAAATACTCCTCCTGGAAATTTCGCTCCGCTGAAGTAGGCTGAGAGATCGTTTACGACTCAAAAGATAAGTACTTCCATGAAAACTACGTTATGCTCGTGCAAACTACCTTCACCTCAATTGATGCCGAAGTTTAAAAGTTGCTGTATCTATTCTGAACTTAATTCAATACACTTCAAACAGCTACGAAATTATGTTAAAAGGGTTTTCTTTTTTAGTTCATCGGCCACCACACGGAAATTTCATATATTCACAAGGAAAAGGGTTTAGGTGACTTGGCAGGATAAGGCGTGGACATAGGCAAATTCCCAAGAAAAATTCCTAGGCGCACGCTTTTACGTGCCAAGTCACCTAAACCCTTTTCCTTGTGAGTTATCCTTAAGAGGGGTTCTCCTTTCCATCACTTTGTATGGTCGGTGTCTCTATGAGGTCTTGTATGTGAACGGTGCCGCTTAGCCGGACGAACTCACGCGCCCTTTGCCTACAAAGTGTCCCAAACGGCATGGAGAAATGTTCTTTCTGTTAGGTTAACTGTTTGGTATGTAAATGTTATTGTATGATTGGAAATGTTCAAGGAAACGGATACATTTATTTAAAAAATAGATAGAGCAACCAACCGACAATTGGGTGACCCGAGTTCTAGTCCCTGTCCCGTCAGACCTTTTTCATAGCATATGAAATACTGTATATTCGAATAAGAGAACCTTTACCACTGTATCAAACGGATCTTAGCGATACTCTTTAGGATACATTCTTCGGAAAAAATAAGGACAAATATATCAGTTTGAACTAACACTTACTAGTTTCTTCGAAAAACGAGTATAAAAATCAACCTAGAATCTATCAATTTTGAATTTTCTGCCGGAAAGAATGCAAGTAATATTCAGCTTAAAATAAGCCAAGCGTAAAAACATCAAACAGTCGTTCAGGAATGTAACATTATATTGATGAAAGACTGATGAAAAGGAAATTAATTTGCGGAAGAAAAACTGGAGATGAAAAATCAACAGAATCCTATCGAACTCTCGTACATGAGCCGCCGCACATCTCAACCACTAAACCACAGCAATCGCTGCCACATCAGCCCAATATATTAGCGGTTATTCAAAAAGTCCAAAATTGATGAATTTTTGGCTGATTTTTAGACTCGTTTTGCTGAGAAATAAGGAAGTGTTAGCAGAACCTGGATATTAATAAATGAGACTGCGAACTTAGCATTTTCCACACAATTTTCATTTTTTACAGCCATCGTCAGGTTATGTTCAAACATGTTGGTCCTTATTTTTTGCCAAGGAACCTATTCTTAAGTGTATCACTAAGATGTGTTTTACGCAGTGGTAAAGATTTTCTTGTAACCTATTTTTTGCGTTCTCAGAACTTCTGAAATTTGACAGATTCGAGATGATAAATGCGAGATCGTAAAGCAGGTTTCTCCCTATAAACGACTTCGAAGACTTGAGTACGTCTTCGACTAGGATGCATCTTAGATTCTTGAATACGGTACTCTAAATAACACGAAAGTCAAAATTGAATTCCTTCCAGGGTAACAAATGAAATTCAGCTGTAAAGCTAAAAGGATTGTCAGTCTATTTTTTTAAGGAACATCGAAAAATTAATATTGAAACTGAACTAAACTTAACCGAAATTTAGAAGACGGGTAAGGGCGTTCTATCGCAAGATGGTGCGCACCCAGGAAAAATCTCAAGGAAGAATGGACTTGAAAAAAGTCTGACGGGACCGGATATCGAACCCGGGTCTCCCAATTGCCGGTCGGGTGCTCTGTCCGTTGAGCTATCCCGGTTGAGCACCCGACCGGCAATTGGGAGACCCATGTTCGATTCCCGGTCCCGTAAGACTTTTTTCAAATCCATTCTTCCTTGGAATTTAACCGAAATTACTTCGTAGTAGTATTGTTAAAAATGCTTCAACAGCTTAGGTCATTTCGTACGTAGTTCCTCACCAAGAATCGAGCCCGAGACTGTCGAACGCGTTGCCCACTTGGCTATACGGCAGCCCGACATTACTTCTAATCCCTCAATAACAAAGTAAAGTTTTTCATTTTAGCAACGAAACCTATATATCATACGTTACATTGTCCGTTCATTCATTTCTCTATCAGTTCGAATTTTCGTTAATAGGAGCATAGAAAATATCTTGATTCTTGGTTATAGTTGCTTGAAATTTTAAATCTCAGCTAGCTATCATTTATGCAACTATTTTCGGAAACCTTTTATCAAGTGTCTCGTTCAGATTTTTAGATAAATACTCGCTCGTGTGGTTGCATGAAAAGGGAAGAAAAATATCACTGGAAGGCAGTATTTGCAAAGGTACGTTCAATGGAGCATTGCTTTAAGGAAAATTTTTCAAATATACAGGAATTGCAGGAAAATACATTCGAGAGAGATGTGTTTGGAACCAAAATAATAATAATTTCTTGAAATAACCCAATTACTAGAGGTAAATATGATCGATCCAAAGAACTCTTCCACTCCATTGGCTCGACGACGTCCTCTTTCGATTCTTTATAAAGCAGAGCCGAGGGCTTTTCAAAATACGTCTATTTGGATATATCGGAACAAACTGCAAGCCTGAGACGCAGTCCTGCGAGGACTGTACACATGTCTTCAAAGCGATGGCAATACTTTTAACAATACACAATAAATCAGACAAAAGATGAAAATTACCTTTATTTATACTTAGCTTGAATAAATCTATGATGTACATTTTAAGTAATAAGGATATGATTATAGAATGAATAGATAGATAGACCTTTATTGACGAGATTAGGCCCATAAGGGGCCTCTCTTCCAGCTAACCTCGTACATATTATGTACAAAATATAATTATAAAGAAAAATAAAAAGTGCAGAGAAGGGAAAAATCTTTGCAACTGAAGGTAGAAAAAGAAAAAAAACCCAAGTTGCGGGAAAACACTCACAGAAGGGGGGTGAGAGAAAAACGCGAAAAAAAACAGTAAATGTATATAAAGACAATATACAAAACAATAAATTTAAAATAGCAAGTAATAGAACTTGAGAAATAAAATGAAAATCGAATTAAAAACTATAACATACAAAGAATGTAAGTTGAAAGTAAGAATAAAAAATGCCATTTATGATTAAGCTATAGTAATTGTTGTCGAAAAAACCACACTGTTGATAGTAATTGGAGTTTTTCAACAATAGTTAAGGATATGAGTGATATTAAAATTCTCGGAAACATAGAGGTTGTAAAGAAGATGAATTCTTACATTGAAAAAGAAGGTGTTTGCCACAAGAAAGGACTTGGTAGGTGTCATAATATTCTACAAGTTACTGAAGTAATTAACATTTTTCGCGCAAAGGTCAAACAATAGAGAAATTCTCGAGAAAAAATAAGAAAGTTTCGCACAAATAACTGTACCAGACCCCTATCATCTTCAAAAACTTCTCTTGATTTTACATGGCTGTAAAACTTTCTTCGATTTCTGAAGTGTATTGTAAAACTGGAAGATTTTCGAAATCTATATTTGAGCTATGTAAGGCTTTAGATGAAATAAATACTAAATAAAAACGCCATGTCTTCAATATTTCTCTGTAATAAGGATCTGCATTCAAAACCTGATACTTTTAACGAAATACAGAAGTAAATTGTATAGTATAACGAGCTATAAAATATACATCCAAAGAAACATGAACGAAAAAGGGGTACGTCCATTCAAAAGATTGAGGATAACAAGGAATACTTCAATTATTAAGTCCAAACAGCGCTTCAAAATGAAGAAAATCATAAAAAATAAAATAGCTACGTCTCGAATTAACTCAAAATATGTAAAATTACAAAAAGTAAATTTCCTTTCCAAAACTTAGAATTTTAATTTCTGACGAGTATCAAACTTTCCCTCACGCATGGTTATGGATAATCCAATTGATTTAGCCGGTTAATCCAACGATTAATCATATAAATGAAATAATAGTAAAGCCGTACAACACAGTTGGATAAGTTTTATGCACTCACGAAGATACGAGGCAGTATTCTGAAGTGTGGTAAAATGTGGGTTAATTGCGCTCAATGCGCAGTTCCATTTATATATAGGTCAAAAGGCTCAATTTCTAAAATACGAGTTACTGAGAGAGTTAGGTGATATCCATTTAAATGATTTCGAAAATTTCAGAGGCGAGTAATTTAAAAACTTTTTAGGGAAGTAGATTCATTTCGTAGATAGAAGTACAGATTATAGAAAGACCAAAATTTTGTAAATTGATGGGAGAGATGTTTTGGTTATTCAACACCTCAACTCCTTTTCTAAGTAATAAATAAAAACCATCGCATCGCATATGAATTACATACTTTTCCAAGTATTTAAGAAACGGTCTGGCATTAATAGGCATAGAAAATCTTATATATACGAAAAAGAGCAAATGCTCGTCAGAGACTTTATGTAACCAACGTGTGTATTATGTTTAATTTATAAAACTGCGCTAAAATAAATGGAGTGAATAACAAGGTCGATGGCCTTCATTCTTGAGATTCGAAATAACATTCCAAGTTTATTAGAAAGATAAAGGCCATTGGACGGCGATAACGTCAAATAATGAAGATAACTTTGTTCACGGAGATTGCAGTAACATCCGTATTAGGAATAACGTATATATACCTGCGTATCAGACGCATTTTTTTCACAAAAATATTATGTAGGTGTATTTTATGCGAAGATGGAGTTTTTCCGTGGTATTTATTATGATAGATAAAGAATGCATTCCCGAAAACTTGCTGCTTCTTATGTATATAATGTATATGCGGTGAATACATTGAAGGAAACCCAAAATTTCCTCCACAATCCGTTCGTCTCCACCCAATCAAAGCCTTCAACACAAAAAATAATCGAGAGAGCTGTAGGGAAAGACTAATCTGATCAAGCCCTATCTGATGCGAGAGATAACGCTAGGATATAGTTGATTAAAAGATGTAAATTATATCTTTAAATCGGCCATCTGGCGTCGAAATACGAAAACTAACGGAGGGAAATGGCGGATAACACTGGAAAGCCATTAAAACAGGCGAAGCATTCAAATATTTACGAAGCGGAGGACTCGACTCTGTGTTTCACAGACATTTGAATTTGATGCGATTTCTGCCTCCAATGAACGGCTGTTAGAGCTTCGAGTGCTGGTAGCACCAACAGAATGTATGTTTGGATTCAGCATTCAGGTAGAAAACTTTGTTTAATTTTGAATGGATGCTCATGCAGTTATAAATAATGGTCGACGCACACATTGGTCTGGAGTGACCTCTAAACGTGGCGATAAACAAATGGACTTTGAAATAGGTTTAGAGAAGAGATGTTTTGATTATAAACTCAAACAGCTCAGCGAGATGTCCATTAGGATTCGCGAATGCTTTACTAAATCCACAATTGAATTTGCATTAAATTCCTGAATTCTGATGTACGGATTAATCCTAGCATCGTTAAAAATGCTACGACAGCTAAGACGTTAGATACATTTTCCAATGAAAATACCTCCCAGGGAGATTATAAATTTCAGATTTGCTGAAATAAAGTATTCGGAAGGGAAAAATCCAGTCAGTGAATAAATAAATTCTTAATTTTTTGAAACTTTCTGCGATAGCTGAAGTCATATCACACATGTGGGCTCCCACCGGGAATCGAACCCGGGGTCTCTTTCACCTACGGCGACAAGATTACAAGTGCATTGTAACCTAAGCAATTAATGAATGAGTTTCCTTTATTTACTGATTATTTTTTTAGCAGTTCCAAGTATCTTTTAACTATTTATTTATGTATATACTTTATTTTAAATGAAAATTTTAATGTAAAGGACCTTTTAACTTTTTAACAGATTTAGGTTTTAAGTATTTTATTAAAAATTTAATTTTATACCCAGTTGTGACTGGTCGTAATTTGAGTGTGATATTTACAACATTAGAACAATAAAAATTGGCCTAAAATTGAAACCAGGAAATGGTGCAAAATTACCTTGGCTGTCGACGCACCATAAATCCACTACTACTACTACTAATTGGTAGCATTTATATTGTTTCCTTAATTGTTTGTATTGTTGCGTTGGTTGTTTATTCGGTTGATAAGGACGCTACGCTAAGGGGTTTTTTAGCAGGGAAAAAGAAGGTTAAGTTGTGCATTCCGTGTGTATCTGAAAAATCCATTACCCGAGTACAGTTCTGGCGTTTCTCGAATTGCACACGGATGTACACGTGGAGTAATGATATCTTTATAATGTGTCCTTGTCGCCACACACCAAAGACGAATGCGCTACCCACTCAGATATACGAGATCTCCGGATTTATCTTTTTCAAGTATCATCTATCTTCTACATATATTGCTTACTAGCAAAGCTCTCTTTCTACGTTAAAGATATTACTCATTCATACTCAAGAATGGGTTTACTATTATAGATACTAATAAGAACCTGCATAACTAACACATTTAATAGGAGAATATAAACCAACCGTAATGTTTCACAGAGTTACGAATACGTGAATGCTTGAATGAATTTCAAATCAGCTCTCGAAAGTTTTAATAGTGATGAGAGAGGAACCATGAGTCAACAATTTAACTTTCCAGATATACATTGATGAAGCATTCCTACTGTAATAGAGAACACCGAACACGGCTGTTAAAGATAGATTTTAAATCCTCCTTAAACCGTTAGATGGCTTCCCCAGGAACGCTTTTTCCAGAGTTTGGCGGTTTACTTTATCTGGTCACCGCATAAGCTCTGGACCTAAAGTCTTAAAGAGTGTTTAAAACTTTATGTGTATGCACGTCTGTTAGATATTTCGTTGAAATAAGTAATACTCGAAATGTATGGAAGTTCAGATGGTGTCATCGGATATAACATTATACTTTATCGAGATAATAGAAATGATATCGAGCAAATCTCACAATTTTCCTTTAAAGGAATAATATTCAGACATGATACGGTTAAAGGATTATGATAGCTAAAAATAGAAAGATTAAATTATCACTGCGGGGCGACTGAATGTGCACCGAGATAGAATCTGTCTGTAGTGCCCAACAAAGATGATAACGTTATCTTAATTTGAATTTACAGAGAGGATAAATGAAACGGAAAGAACGAAGGTGGCATTATGCGAGCACATCGTAAAATAATAAGGATAAGTAGAGGGAAATTACTGTATTTGAGCGCGTATGAATAAAATTCTGAGGAAATAGATCACGTGATCTAAGGAATACCTAGGAATATACGAATAATTAATACACTTGGCTAACGAAATATATATGCAAGAACAGGAAAGTAATTTAATTTTTTTCTGTTTCAGTATGATTGCTTCAATTCAAGTGGAAGTGGATTATTTAAAACAAAGACTCTCGGCCTATCGAAAAAGACCGTTTTCCATTAGATTCCGAAGCAGGAAGAGTTCTAGAAAAGAAATTCAATTACTATGAAATGAAGAGCTTAAACCGAAGCCTTCTTTTTCGGATCTACGATGAAACCAGATTTTGGCCGGAAAGAATATAAAGTCTAGCTTTTCCCCAACAGTCTTAATTTAAATCTTTACGGGCCAAATTTAACCTTATAGCGAAATTCCATTTATATGTAGATGTGAGATCAACTTTTTGCTTCGCTTTAGTGTGAAACTTTTAATGACTAATTTAAATTTAAAGATTTTACAGGATCGATTCTATGACGTTCGTTTAAACTATTCAGAATTTCTATTAAATAAATTCATTTTTCTGATTCTACCTCCTGCCACACGCAGAAAGGCGGCTTGCAGGGTATTTATGAAGGCTTAGAATTATTCACTATAAGATTTTTTCATTACTCAGTTAGTTAAAAACTTAGTTCGTTCCCTGCCCCTTTACCCGGCTTTGGTCTTCCGTCCAATATAATATTTGTATATATTACTACGTAGTTGTTTACATATGTATATAATTGAAATATAGCATAGATTGAAATTGCTTAGTTATTGGTTATATTGTACTAATTGACAAGCCTTTATCTTGGTCGGTGAAAATATGTTTATATTGGTATAATGTTTGTATTTCTTTTTTCATGTAGTATTTTTTATTCATATAATATTCATTTAATTTTCTTATCTACGCACTTTGAGCTTTCATTACTGTCTTGGTACTGACCTCTTTTGGACCCGTAGTATTTGTATATCATAATTTTATTTAAAAGTTTAAACTTGGCCCGTAAATATTTAAATTAAGACTTTGTGGAAAAGCTAGGCTTTATACTCTTTGCCCTTTTTCTCTCTCTAACTCTCTCTTTAACTTCATATGACGAAGGGTACGATGTAAGAAGAGACTTGATAGTCTAAATCCTAAACCCTAACAAAATCGCATTATTATTAATATATGATTGAAAAGCTCAGAAACAAAAAGTATGAAATATCTTCAATCTTTCGTTACATTTATGGAAATACATCGACTGGGATATGTTGACCTCACATAACTAGTTAAGGGTTAATTATTACTTGGCACAAAAACTTTAAATATTATATAATAATAATACGCCTCTTAAATTTAGTTAAAAGTTTATATAATGTATTTATTTTGTCTTCACTGCTAACAAAAGATATGATTCCTTTCAAATAAAATTAATAATAATATCATAAAATGTGTATAGATAAATATTAGTTAATTTAGAATTTCATATTCCTCATCCTCAGAATGCCGATAGTTATTAAACGATTTGTCAGTCGAAGAAATGCAAAAATTTTTATAGTGGTCCATATTCAAAAAAATGCGCTTGAAGGATTTGTTGACGAAGAATTGATAAGACGAAGACCTTCATGCTCACCACCAATATCCGGCGACAATAACTTCAACTTCGGCAACCCATTCCGTTCAGCAACACATTAATTCACCTCCGAATAAACTCCCATTTTCGTATAGTTCCCCAGTGGCACGATTTCTTTCAATGTGCTCTCATCAAAAGAAACCCCACGCGGAAGGGAAACCTCTGGTCCTTACAGATTAAATTTAGAATAGCTTGATAAGAAGACCCCAAAATCCAGCTTTATGTACACGAATTTCATCCCAACTTACGACGAGTTAATAATGAACTCTAATCTTGGGAAAGGGGAGAAAAAAGCATTCGGATGGGATATTAAAGCGTCCATTTATACGGCAAAAGTTGAGATCGCCATTCAAAAGGGTTCACATACAGTTGGAAGGGGCTTGGAACAAAGGGAAGAGGAAATATGGATTTGATTATAAATTTAGAACGAAAAATAGAGAGAGGGTGAAGAGATGGGAAGAAACTTCAAAATGAGATGATAAAGGGAACTCATTTTCCTTCTGTGGGCCCTTTCGCAGGAAATGGATGCAGCGCGAAATATTGCGTGTATGAGAAAAAGCTGAGAGAATCGGCATTTGGGCATATAAAAGGGAAACATTAATTTGAAAAAAGATGGAACACTTAATTACCCAGGAGAATAGAAGATTTTTCGTGAGGAAGAAGCGATGGAGTCGCGATAGAAAAATGAGGCAATTTGGAGAAGATGGAGAAATTAATGGAAAAACGGAGAGAAAATAGAATAAGTTGTCGCAAGCGATGAAATGAAAGATGAGGAAGGAAAGAGAAAAGTGGAAGTGAAAGGGAAATGAAGTGGAAGGGCCTGATAAGGAAGCTGCAGATGATTGAAGGGAAAGTTTAATAATCATCGCAATTCAGCGGAAATTTTATACGTGAAAATTTTGGGGTAAAAGTTCTCGTATTTTAACGACTTTTTTTATCGCCATTCTTTGACCGCAAAATGATGCGATAAATCTAAAATTTCGCGCATTAAAGTGATATTGGTAATACCTGCCTCTGGAGTTACAGCATGTTCCGAAATTTTGTTGTAAAGCCGGTCTTAACTAAATGGATAAAACCTCAATCTTGTTTCATGAGAAAATCCGATTCGTTGACAGAATTAACAAAATACAGTAGGTGATTCTTTACTATAGCCTCTCAGGCTTTTTTGATAAATCTCATGTTTTATTGAAGATTCGTTAAGTACATTGAAACAAGCAATCGAAATTTAATAAATAGATACAATGCAAAAAAAATACTATGTCCAAGCATGACTTCGTAGAACATTAGTTCACTCACGTAGAGCACAATACTCATCTGAATTTTTGTCATGAGTGTTCATTGATACTGTCCATTTTTTTAAGCAGTGCTGTTAACACTTTCATTTTTCTTATTTTCACCTCTTTTCCCTCTTCATAGTAGTAGTACGTAGTATTGTTAAAACTCCTACAGTTCCGGTCATTTTCACCGGAAATCGAACCCGGGACCACTCTCACCGAAGTCGTACGCGTTGCCCACATTCCTATCCGGAAAATCCACTGCTATTTGGGAAATGACCTCAGCTATCGAAGTACTTATAAAAATTCGCTTCCAACTCTCCTTTTTAAACTTTAGTTGCAACTGTCAGTTGCTTTCGCAGGTTTTTCAGGCCTAATGGGTGAGTTCTTGCAAATTCTTTTTTTTTCCTAATTGCAGACTTAGGTTTTTAAACCCGTATAAGGTTTCCTTCCTTAATTGCCTTTTTTCTAGTTTTAATTCCAAAAACTCTTTCTTCAATTCTTTCTATGACGAAGTGTTAGACGTAAGATGAATTTTATGACGCAAGTAGACTCAATCATAAAATAAAGTCGTTTATTATTATTATTATCTTAAAAGAAAGGTCACTTGGTAATTTTCTCGCTGCCGGAAATAGTTAATAAAAATCTTTTGTGGAAATTAAGAAAGGTCATTTCTTTTAAGATGAGAAAAAATGAATTTCAGTGGAAAAAATCGGTGTGGGCGCATGACGTAATAAATTGGATAACTACTAATAATTTTAATTCGTCGAAAATAAGTTTCGGTTAGACTTTTCTTCTTCCGAAGTATTCTAAAGTTCAAAGTACATTAAAAGTTTAAATTTAAATAGTAATTATGTATGTACGTTTAATACTTCATCGTAAGTGCGAAATTAACAGATTCAAAATTGTTTAGAAGAGTTGAACTCTACTGATTTTACATCATAGTTACATCAGAAACAAATATAATGCATTTCGTATAGATTGGTATAATATATCTGTATTGTATAGTATATGATATGATATATCAGTATATAGTAATCAGCTAAAATTATTACACACATATCGACAATGAGGGTTACGAAATCTCCATGACCCCTATATCGGCTCATAGGAATTGCGTTTGGAGACAAACAGAAATTCCGAATTCCGGATTACCGATTCCTAGAGATTACTCCGTAAAGGGACGAGGCCAGGATTTGTCGATGGGGGCTTAGAGCCATGGAGGAAACACTGCATTGCCTGAAATTCAGGGGCAGGAACACTTCCGCCCAATATCTAATGGATATATAAACTGCTTTATTTTGTCATGCACTATACCCCGAAAATCTCCAGCAGTTTTTGTATGGCATGACTGCGAAAGGCAATTCTCTCGCATTGTTTCGTTTATTGTTGGCTCTGTTCTCATGGAATTGGGTTGAACCCTCAAAACTACCTGCTTGGCAACTCCCCAGACTCCGTGATCATATATTCTTTCTTTGCGCGTACCGACAACTTATCCACGCTAATAACTGATGGAGACCTGTTGGCAGAGACAACTACCGGTAGTTTACAGGAACATTAATATGGACACCTATCTCTCAACCTTCTGCTCATTACAAAGTTTATAAATTGCTTTGTCTATGTACATTATGACCCCAAAATTTTAGTCCAAAAATTGCACGTAAGTATGAAATAAAATAATATATAATAAGTTAAATGAAAGCATAGAAAGGCACCTGGATTTCCAAGTGGGCAACGCGTTCGACTTCGGTGAAAGAGATCCCGGGTTCGATTCCCTATGGGGGCCTACGTGTGAAATGAACTTAGCTGTCGAAATACTTAACACGATACTAAGACCCCGCTTAATTCTGTTGTATTGCGCGGTTTTATTGGGATTCCCCGAAATCGAAAGCGGTATTGGGATTCCCAGAAATTGAGCACGATTTTGTTAATCCAAATTAATTGACATTTCTGAAGATGGGGAACAGAAGGACCTTTCAACGGATTATCTAAAAAAAAGTTTACTCACTATAACGGAGATTATGGATAAATTTATACAAAATGATCTAAATTTTGATAGAAGTTCAAATTCGAAGTATAATTGATGCGATATTTTTATATAAACAGCTGCTTTCTGAACGAAACAGGAAAATGCAAACGACGTTAGATGACTTCTTTACAAAAAAAACAAAATATGTCAAATGAGGAAGAGCCTTCCTCATCACAAACATAACTTCTTTACTCTAACTTTTTTGATTTTCATGAGTGCTTTAGGAACACAAATAGATACTAGAAATAAATATTTCATATTAGGTGGTAATTTATTCGACTGGAATCTAACCTATTCGCTGATTGTCTTCATCAGTTCCTCTCTTATTTACATTTGATTCCTCCCAAGGAAAATTTTCCTCCTTTTATACGTCTTCTATTTGGACTTTGATTAGGTAATTTTGATTTCTCGAACATTCTTTTGTTTCTTAACGCTATTCTCACGTAACCAAAAAGACAAATTCATCTAACATCTAACGTGTCACCTGAGAGAATAAGGCGGCTTCGGAATAACTTTTTGATTATTATATTTCACGATAAACATCACCGAGAAGCTTCGCAGAATTGATGAATTTCCAGAGGAACTCAAACATAAAGCTCTTACACAAAAACAATATTGATTTATGTTTCCAGAGGTATTTTTTCATTCCTTCGTATAGCCTTACAATGCTATCACGACCTAAGTAGTCGATAATTAGATAGCTTGAGTTGGAGGTAATTATTCAATCGGAAAGACAGTTTTATGATGCATGAGACCTGTTACACTTTTAATTAGAAATCCCAAGTTTTAGAATTTCGCTTTCTTAATTTTATTTCCCTTCCTCGGCAGAAAAATGCAGAAACAAGATATATGCTTATACTTAAGACACAACCAAGGAATTGCTGCAACTGACATTATTTATATTCGTCCTCCAAATTAGATAGCCAAGGTTATCACAACATACTTCTTTGCTGTCTCATTTCACAGCAACATTTCTTTAATTCATTAAACAGTTGAAGTAGTCACACGAGGAAAATAGTAAAGGTAACTTGGCACGTGAAGACGTGCACCTAGGAAAAATCCCAAGGAAAAACGAGCGTGAAAAAGGTCTGTCTCGATATATGAGAGGGTACATATGAACCTATAGTAAGATGTATGACCCAGTTGACACCGTAAACGATGAATATCCAGAAATAGAGAAAAATAAAGGGCTTTCCGTATGAGTTCATCTATTCCTTACAACGTAGTAAAAAGTAGTAATTTTAAAGTCTGCTTCGACTGCTAAGGTCATTTTGCTCGTGATCCCCCACCAGTAATCAAACCCAGAACGGTTTTCAGCGAACTTGAACGCGGATGTCTATTCGGGGGCCCCTACAATAAATGTCACAAAATAAAACGAAAAACCGATTAATTCTCTTATTCTATGTTCTGTTTTACTTATCTCCATTATTTACGTATTAAGACGACCTCGTCTCGCTGTTTCGTTTAGCGCTCGAACTTATTGTAAAGCGTTAAATGGGGTCTTACTGTTCTATTAAGAAGGCATAGAAGAGTGTATGGCTTTTGTCAGAGGAAATTCAATAACGATAACCATGACAAGACGAAACTGCCAAATGTCACAATTTCCCGACAAATCCGATAATTTTAGAGACAGAGACTTGAGAAAGAGCGTGGGAAGCAGAAAAGAGAAGTGGAAGGTTGAAGAGAATGATAATGGAAGTGGAAAAGGAAGTTTTGAAGAATTGTGCTGCCACTGAGGGGAAAGAGCGACAAAATCTGCTGATATCGATTTTATCAGTGAGTGGGAGTTATGTGGGAGCGAAAGAGTGCGAGATTATTTTTAGAATGCGACATGATATTAAAGATGCTTCAAGTTAAACGACGAAAATTGACCCTTGAGTAGAATACGTGTTTTTTAAGGGTTGGTAGAGGAAACCTTGTCAAAGAGGAAGTCTACCAAAAATTTTAACCAAGAAAGTACGGTATTAAGGTTCATCAGAGACAAATTGCTGAAACATATTTCTATTTTATTTATTTATTTTACGTGAATTCTTTTTATTTATAAAAATTAAACACACTGCTCCTTTTAATGTACTGCTATTTAAAGGGAAATCCTCCTTAACACCCATCATAGAATTAGAAGTCAATAGTAACGTTGTAAGAGTAGCTGCATCTCCCCTAAAAGCTAATGGAAGGTAGGTGTGCTACCATGAGAAAGACTGCAAGGAAGAAAAATTTTCAAAAGTTGCTCCACGTGTAGGAGAAACTTTTTCTGCGCCAGCCACTGACGTGATAACGGTGGAAGAAATATAGAACAACGGCGAAAGGCTCCTACGCTTTTCCTCTTGACGCAGACGGATAGATTATTTTGTTTGTGAAAATAATAGAGGTGATATATACTGATGACAAAAAAATAATATACGAAGCCAACATTATTTGCGCCATTTTCCTTGAACAACTTCTTGCGGAAGCTTCGGAAAACTCGGCACTTGGTTTAAATTCGACTGATTTTCCAAAATGCTGCACTCTAGAGTGAGGCAATAATTATTCTTCTGTAGATGATTCATTTAAATACTAGTTTTCATTTTACATAAGTGCTGTTCATCAAAATTCATACATGTATGATATGTATGGGCTGGAAATATCACAAACGCAAAAAGATAAAAAACATGGAGTCGTCCTCACCGTACACGTTTACAAAGATATACATGAGGAAATGTTACAAATTAATTTCGCATTGGAGTTGGCAGCATTTGATGATGACAACGCACCGAGGAAGCTTCTCCGTGAATTAAATTCAGCATGGAAACGTAACATCTGAAGATCAATTAGAACCGGGGAAATCTCTAAGGAATTCTTTATTATGAATGATCTGGGCAAGATGATATCAGAAGAATTCCCTCTCTCATGCATTTGTCAAGCTGGTAAATTGTCGAAGTTACTTATTGCATCTGGTGGAAAATATTTTAATTTTACTTCATGTCTTTTTCATAGTTATTATTGTATTTCACCTCTTTCTCTAACCTTTCTAGATTCTCAAAATGCATCACTGTATTGCGGAACGATCCCTTGAGATGAGTTTTCCTCGAGACCTTGCTGAATTAAATTTATTCGACTGGAATCTAACCTATTCGCTGATTGTCTTCATCAGTTCCTCTCTTATTTACATTTGATTCCTCCCAAGGAAAATTTTCCTCCTTTTATACGTCTTCTATTTGGACTTTGATTAGGTAATTTTGATTTCTCGAACATTCTTTTGTTTCTTAACGCTATTCTCACGTAACCAAAAAGACAAATTCATCTAACATCTAACGTGTCACCTGAGAGAATAAGGCGGCTTCGGAATAATTTTGATTATTATATTTCACGATAAACATCACCGAGAAGCTTCGCAGAATTGATGAATTTCCAGAGGAACTCAAACATAAAGCTCTTACACAAAAAACAATATTGATTTATGTTTCCAGAGGTATTTTTTCATTCCTTCGTATAGCCTTACAATGCTATCACGACCTAAGTAGTCGATAATTAGATAGCTTGAGTTGGAGGTAATTATTCAATCGGAAAGACAGGTTTACGATGCATGAGACCTGTTACACTTTTAATTAGAAATCCCAAGTTTTAGAATTTCGCTTTCTTAATTTTATTTCCCTTCCTCGGCAGAAAAATGCAGAAACAAGATATATGCTTATACTTAAGACACAACCAAGGAATTGCTGCAACTGACATTATTTATATTCGTCCTCCAAATTAGATAGCCAAGGTTATCACAACATACTTCTTTGCTGTCTCATTTCACAGCAACATTTCTTTAATTCATTAAACAGTTGAAGTAGTCTTACACGAGGAAAATAGTAAAGGTAACTTGGCACGTGAAGACGTGCGCCTAGGAAAAATCCCAAGGGAAAACGAGCGTGATAAAGGTCTGACAGAACTAGGACTCGAACCTGGAGACTTCCACTTTGCGGACAGACGCTTGAGCCAATTAAGCTATATTTTATCACAACGAGGATTCCAAGTTCGAGCCAGAATACATTTTCAAGTCGTTTTGGGAGACTTTGTACGCAAGGGCAAGGTGGATTTGCCCGACTGTGCGGCACCTTCCACGGCCAACGTCCACGTTGAGGAGCCGGCCATACAAAATGGTGGAAAGGAAATCCCCCTTAAGGGTAACACACTGTTTTCACGTCCGTTTTCCCTTATGGAGTGGTCTTAATTCATGTATTGCTCATTCGCATTAACATGGTCGATGACAATCCGCGAGAGGGGAAATAGGAAAAGGGGAACACTTGAGCGGTATTTTCCCTCCATGCGTCATTCTGTGAGTGCCGTTTGCACACAGCTCTCCTCTCAGTAAGCGCTGCCTCCCCTATTTTTTGGGATGGACTAGGTCCACCTGCGCAGTAGGTTACTGAGTGTAAACCAGGTGAACGAAAATGAGCTTTCAGTGGTCTTCTTCGATTTCTAATGATTATTCCATTACTGCACTGATTCCGAACTATTATCATATGCTAATCTTTCCTTGAAAAATTAACTCCGGTTTCGCTCTTTCGTTCCCAAGATTAATTTCTAAATGAATTATTGTATACTAAATTATGTTGCCTGCACGACTCTCCTTGATATTAATGTCTCGATATACGAGAGGGTACGTATGAACCTATAGTAAGATGTATGACCCAGTTGACACCGTAAACGATGAATATCCAGAAATAGAGAAAAATAAAGGGCTTTCCGTATGAGTTCATCTATTCCTTACAACGTAGTAAAAAGTAGTAATTTTAAAGTCTGCTTCGACTGCTAAGGTCATTTTGCTCGTGATCCCCCACCAGTGATCAAACCCAGAACGGTTTTCAGCGAACTTGAACGCGGATGTCTATTCGGGGGCCCCTCCTAATATCGCCTCTCCAAAAAATATTCTTCAAGACAAATGTTGTTTCGCAACAAAAAAAGGGTTAAAAATAATACGATGGAAAATATAGCCAGCATGGACATGAGGTTTAAGCCAAGTAGTCCGAAAGAGGTGCAGGATACCCGACAACATCAAGATTGTTTGACATTGAAGCAATCGCTACCTTACAGACACTTTTCTCTACAGACAATCTCACGTGCCTTATCTTCAATCTCTATTAAGGCGAGAAAGGCACGCTCGCAGGAAACGTGAAAAGGCACTTGATGTCCTTGGATTGGGCCAGGAATAAAAAACGGAATTTTCTGCGCAAATGCTGAATTTGTTTCATTTCCTACCTTCTTTTGCTCCCCCTTTATTTCACCTAATGACACGCTCAAGCCGCGTTATCAAGAGGGAAATTTAAAATCACACTCATTTTTTTTGAAATTATCTCCAACATCACGGCAAGGCATGGAACCTAAAATCAACTTGTCGAGTCACGCGATATCGAAACCGAAGGAAGCGTTCCGATCATGCTATCCCACTCTTCGAAAGGTGTAAAAATATACTTGAAAACCTGTTGGGTTTTTGTTGGTGATAGCGATCCATTGACTATCACTTGCTATGATTATCAAACTAAAGATGTTTTGTAGATTCACAGAATTGATGAACTGAAATAGATTCGATGATATTAATTCCAAAATCATTGTGTTTGTGAGATAATTTTATATCAAAATTTAAAGATAGCTAAGAAACAACAATGTTTTGTTTTATAAAATGATAATCGGGTCACGTAATATCTTTCTCTTAAAGAAAAAAATCAATTCGCTCGGTATTAGGAAAGAGATTCATTACTGAGCTGTATATACTGTATGATCATTGCATCTTCCAACGGAATGAAAATCGAGAAATAGAAACGTCGCGTTAATTACAATGAGATTTATTAAGCAAATACCATCCTCGTTTCAAGCAACACTCTAATGTAGCTTAGTGAAATACTAGGAGGGAAAAAGCCTTATTTCTTCAGAAACCAGAAATTTCTTCTGGCCCTTTCCTTATTAAAGGAAGCATTCTCGAGATCAATGGTACATCTTGTAGTTTTGGGGGATCTGAAGCACATTTCAAGTATGAAACGACTCCGTAATCCTTTCGTTTAAAAAATAAAATTGAGTGAATGGATTGAATATTAAATTAAATTTTAATTCAAATTAGTTTACTTTCTCATAAATACCCTGCAAGCCGCCTTATGGCCTATGGATGAGAGTGCGAAAACATCCAACTCCCTAATTAAATATCTGTTTTTTGCACCTTGTACGATCCGGAAAAATGACATATTGTAGCAATTCGTTCTCGCAATTTAGCGAAATCTCTTCGACATCTGGCTTCGAAAATAGCGTTCGCTGAGAGGGGGATTCACCATGTCGCGCATTTTATCACATAACAGACATCACTGAACAAAATTTCTCAGCCATTATTCTTGCTTGTTTCAATGCTTACTTTGCTTCAACTCAAAACCTTTCGGAATAATAACTTATCGAGTTTTACTTAAATAAATATCAGTTTCTTTCGACCATACTCATAAAGTAAATTTAGAATAATACTGGGAGTGAGATTCATTCACATTAAAAGCTTCGTTTCGAACAGCCAATGAGTAACTATTGTTCGAACTTTTTGGTTAATACACGTGATGATGCAATATCCGTTGGAACCTATTGATAGAACTAATGTTACCAATCCTTTCTCTATGGGAAATCGCAATCGGAAGAAAAATTTCTTGTAAACTTCTGATCATGAAATGTTCATGATCAAAAACATTTGCAACATAAGTCCGGAGCGACTTTCATTGCGGCCTTCAATGATCATTTCTTTAATTTAGCAGCNGTAATTTATTCGACTGGAATCTAACCTATTCGCTGATTGTCTTCATCAGTTCCTCTCTTATTTACATTTGATTCCTCCCAAGGAAAATTTTCCTCCTTTTATACGTCTTCTATTTGGACTTTGATTAGGTAATTTTGATTTCTCGAACATTCTTTTGTTTCTTAACGCTATTCTCACGTAACCAAAAAGACAAATTCATCTAACATCTAACGTGTCACCTGAGAGAATAAGGCGGCTTCGGAATAACTTTTTGATTATTATATTTCACGATAAACATCACCGAGAAGCTTCGCAGAATTGATGAATTTCCAGAGGAACTCAAACATAAAGCTCTTACACAAAAACAATATTGATTTATGTTTCCAGAGGTATTTTTTCATTCCTTCGTATAGCCTTACAATGCTATCACGACCTAAGTAGTCGATAATTAGATAGCTTGAGTTGGAGGTAATTATTCAATCGGAAAGACAGGTTTACGATGCATGAGACCTGTTACACTTTTAATTAGAAATCCCAAGTTTTAGAATTTCGCTTTCTTAATTTTATTTCCCTTCCTCGGCAGAAAAATGCAGAAACAAGATATATGCTTATACTTAAGACACAACCAAGGAATTGCTGCAACTGACATTATTTATATTCGTCCTCCAAATTAGATAGCCAAGGTTATCACAACATACTTCTTTGCTGTCTCATTTCACAGCAACATTTCTTTAATTCATTAAACAGTTGAAGTAGTCACACGAGGAAAATAGTAAAGGTAACTTGGCACGTGAAGACGTGCACCTAGGAAAAATCCCAAGGAAAAACGAGCGTGAAAAAGGTCTGTCTCGATATATGAGAGGGTACATATGAACCTATAGTAAGATGTATGACCCAGTTGACACCGTAAACGATGAATATCCAGAAATAGAGAAAAATAAAGGGCTTTCCGTATGAGTTCATCTATTCCTTACAACGTAGTAAAAAGTAGTAATTTTAAAGTCTGCTTCGACTGCTAAGGTCATTTTGCTCGTGATCCCCCACCAGTAATCAAACCCAGAACGGTTTTCAGCGAACTTGAACGCGGATGTCTATTCGGGGGCCCCTCCTAATATCGCCTCTCCAAAAAATATTCTTCAAGACAAATGTTGTTTCGCAACAAAAAAAGGGTTAAAAATAATGCGATGGAAAATATAGCCAGCATGGACATGAGTTTTAAGCCAAGTAGTCCGAAAGAGGTGCAGGATACCCGACAACATCAAGATTGTTTGACATTGAAGCAATCGCTACCTTACAGACACTTTTCTCTACAGACAATCTCACGTGCCTTATCTTCAATCTCTATTAAGGCGAGAAAGGCACGCTCGCAGGAAACGTGAAAAGGCACTTGATGTCCTTGGATTGGGCCAGAAATGAAAAACGGAATTTTCTGCGCAAATGCTGAATTTGTTTCATTTCCTACCTTCTTTTGCTCCCCCTTTATTTCACCTAATGACACGCTCAAGCCGCGTTATCAAGAGGGAAATTTAAAATCACACTCATTTTTTTTGAAATTATCTCCAACATCACGGCAAGGCATGGAACCTAAAATCAACTTGTCGAGTCACGCGATATCGAAACAGAAGGAAGCGTTCCGATCATGCTATCCCACTCTTCGAAAGGTGTAAAAATATACTTGAAAACCTGTTGGGTTTTTGTTGGTGATAGCGATCCATTGACTATCACTTGCTATGATTATCAAACTAAAGATGTTTTGTAGATTCACAGAATTGATGAACTGAAATAGATTCGATGATATTAATTCCAAAATCATTGTGTTTGTGAGATAATTTTATATCAAAATTTAAAGATAGCTAAGAAACAACAATGTTTTGTTTTATAAAATGATAATCGGGTCACGTAATATCTTTCTCTTAAAAAAAAATCAATTCGCTCGGTATTAGGAAAGAGATTCATTACTGACCTGTATATACTGTATGATCATTGCATCTTCCAACGGAATGAAAATCGAGAAATGGAAACGTCGCGTTAATTACAATGAGATTTATTAAGGAAATAGCATCCTCGTTTCAAGCAACACTCTAATGTAGCTTAGTGAAATACTAGGAGGGAAAAAGCCTTATTTCTTCAGAAACCAGAAATTTCTTCTGGCCCTTTCCTTATTAAAGGAAGCATTCTCGAGATCAATGGTACATCTTGTAGTTTTGGGGGATCTGAAGCACATTTCAAGTATGAAACGACTCCGTAATCCTTTCGTTTAAAAAAAAAATTGAGTGAATGGATTGAATATTAAATTAAATTTTAATTCAAATTAGTTTACTTTCTCATAAATACCCTGCAAGCCGCCTTATGGCATATGGATGAGAGTGCGAAAACATCTAACTCCCTAATTAAATATCTGTTTTTTGCACCTTGTACGATCCGGAAAAATGACATATTGTAGCAATTCGTTCTCGCAATTTAGCGAAATCTCTTCGACATCTGGCTTCGAAAATAGCGTTCGCTGAGAGGGGGATTCACCATGTCGTGCATTTTATCATATAACAGACATCACTGAACAAAATTTCTCAGCCATTATTCTTGCTTGTTTCAATGCTTACTTTGCTTCAACTCAAAACCTTTCGGAATAATAACTTATCGAGTTTTACTTAAATAAATATCAGTTTCTTTCGACCATACTCATAAAGTAAATTTAGAATAATACTGGGAGTGAGATTCATTCACATTAAAAGCTTCGTTTCGAACAGCCAATGAGTAACTATTGTTCGAACTTTTTGGTTAATACACGTGATGATGCAATATCCGTTGGAACCTATTGATAGAACTAATGTTACCAATCCTTTCTCTATGGGAAATCGCAATCGGAAGAAAAATTTCTTGTAAACTTCTGATCATGAAATGTTCATGATCAAAAACATTTGCAACATAAGTCCGGAGCGACTTTCATTGCGGCCTTCAATGATCATTTCTTTAATTTAGCAGCGTTCTTATTACTGCTGGGGAGATCAAGTACCTGAAAATAGTTTTTCATTTTCAGGGAGGAAAGTAATTCGCTAAGAAGGATAAGGCTAACTTTTTCCTCCATTAACTGAGTGGTTAAAAAAAATGCCTCAGATGATGGGCCATTATTTCCTCGACAGCGAGTATCGAAAACGGCAGAGGAATTATGAAAGTCTGGCGCGGTGGGGTATGTAAGAGGATTTGGGTGGAGGAATTGACTGCCCTAAGGAAGGCATAGGGCGTAAGGTGATTTCGTCAACGGGAATTGGAAATCGGAAGAAACCGCAAGAGGATGAAGAGGTAACTGCGAACGAAAGAAGGTTAATGAGGCGGTAATTAGAGTGAGGCGTGCACGAAAAGGTCAGAACAATTGTTTCCGACCTCAGGTTCGTTAATGTAGAAGGCGTGGTAATACGCAACTCTAGGAGTCTTCAAACTTTATCTTATCCGCCCTCTCAACTGAATAAGGAACATTATCATTTCCCAAAACTTATCCACAGACAATAATAGAGTTTCTGTCTTAAATCGGTTCAAATTAACCTTCAATTCATGCTATATGAACTTATGTTAAAAGCGCTTCGACCGCTTTATTATTTATTATTTCGCACGTAGGTTCCCACCGGGATTTGAACCTGGTACCTCTTTCACCAAAGACGAACGCGTTGCCCACCTGGCTATACGGGAGCCCTACGAACTTGCGCATTACTAAAATTCCATCAGGAAATTCCTCTCTTTTTTTTAATATCAAATAACCCTTGTTTTTAGGACATTTTAAACTTCTTTCTAGAAGAAATTTCACTCCTAGATATACTGACACAGATGAAGAAGTAGTACCAATATCAATGGAAAAATAATGCTAAATCATTAATCTTAGAAATAACTGTCTCATTGAAAGAAAACATAGGAAGCATAAAAAAAACTTAATAGAAAATGATAGAGTATAGATGTTCATAAGACTGACTATCTAAAGAAAGCTTATGTAGCTTAATTTATGAACAATCACTTATAAATGAAGGGACACCTGTGATACCTAACTCTAGCAAACCTCTGATGCAGGCATACAAATCGTCGCCTTAGGATGGAATAGAAGTTTTCCAAATAACATACAGCAATAGCTATTTCGTTATGTTATTATAATACCTCACTGCTCGATAATTTCTGTTTAAAAGCAGACCAACATAAACTGAACTTTTGTCGCGTATTTCTTACGTGACAGGTTACGCAAAATCCTGAAATAGGTTTTTCGAAGGCTGAAACCGTCGAAAAGTTGAATTTATGCTATATGGAGGAAAGTATTTCTGCCATCTATGGTAGATTCAAAATGATGTACGTTAGTCGAATCAAGGCCCTTTTGTCAAAGTTCTCACCAATCAGGTTCCAGAATTTGCTAATAACCAAACATCCCGTCGGACGATTTTAGTTCCCCAAGTGGCCGGCCGCCTGTGGCTCCTCCCATGGCCTTCACACGATATCTTAAGCACTTTAGAGGGCAGTAGAACCCACTCAGGGATCCTCTGTTGTAAGGTAATTAAACCACGACTTAGGATGGGTGTCATGTTCCAAGAAGTATGCCTCAACTCCATTCAAGTCTTCGATAAATTAGAGGAAGCTTTACAGAAGGAGATTCGATTAGGCTTTTAGAGAGACAAAGTCTCTCAACAATAGACACGTTACAGTAGCTTTGAAAGATGGAGCCTAGATAAATTTGTTTGTAATAAAGGAGATAGGAATTCAAGAGAAAGTACTGCGATATTGACTGATATATTCTAACAATAAATAAGTATCTTATAATTGTGCTTTCCATTCCATTCCAATTTATGATTCTACAGTTACATCGGAACGAATACTTAAGGGATAAAAGATTTAACTTCTTCTGTTTGAGATTGAGAAATACGCAGGTACAATTTAACAAATATGCATAGCATTTATATCATCATCATCATCATCATCAGCCATTTTCAATCCGACGTCGGATGTAGGCCTCTCCAAGCGCTTTCCAATTCTCTCTATTCTGAGCTTCTCGTTGCCATGTTACCCCTAAATACTGAATGATGTCTCTGTTCCATCGGTCCCTTGGTCTTCTTCTTGGTCTCTTCACGTCTCTTGGTATCCAGTTCAGAACTGCTGATGTCCATCGGTTGTCGTTTCTCCTTGCAACATGGCCTGCCCACATCCATTTCAGTGATCTTACCTTATCTATGATGTCTGTCNATTCTATATTTGAAATCAATTTCTTTTCTTAATTAAACATTTAGGATTATATATTGTTTATCATTATAAAAATCAAAGAAGAAAAATCCAATAAAAATCAAGAAATATTTTCTTGCTTTTAAGTCATTACCCAGATGTTACAGTCTAGTAACAACAATACGCTGTTTTGAAATGAGTGTGGAAATGTACCTATAACGATGGAGGTATAAAGACGAAGGAAATCTTAAACATTATCTAAGCAAATTTAATTGCTAAACTTTTGAAAATTTCAAAACATAATTTGAGAATAAACTAATTTAACCCCAAATAACCCGTAAACTGAGAGATTAAGTTTACTTGCGAGATAGAATTTCATCAAAAGTTACCCTAGTTAGACTTTAATGATACATTTTCATGAAAACAATCCAAAATAAAGGATTCCCAAAGAACTCGATACTTATTTTGAAGAAGCACATCATCCTTTTATCGACGATCCGGAAGTATTTCAAACTTGCCAACTGCTAATTAACTGCTCAAAAGTTTCAGTTGCCCTCAGTATGAACACGCTACTTGGTACGAATTTCAGAGGAAAGCAAAATGGTTAGTAATTAACCTTAATTAAAACTCTGATGTGCTCAAACAAAGTTTAAGCTTAGCGTTTGGTGCACAAGTAGGCTATGGAAGCAACAGAATAGATCCAAGTTCCGATTCGTCTCTTTTTCGTTCATTGATTGAAATAGGAAACGCAACAGCGACTCCCCTGAGAGACCCGCAAAAAATCTACGTGATACTGGAAATGGAAGAGCTTTGATTAAAAATGCAGTCCACGCGAAGGAGATATTTAAGGATCCGTGATTAGAGTAGCGGTAGAGGAGAAGAGGGTGCCGGAATAAATTTCCACCGCGGATCTCGGCTTGAAAAATGTTCCGGAAGATCACAGAGATAATTGCATTAGCACAGGAATTCGAGGACGAGAATTGAATGCAAAAAGTTGGGGAAATATAGAATAAACGGAGGTTTTTATATTTCGCTCGTACATGAAACGTCTACAAAGGAAAAAATATGGATGTCATAGGTGCTGCACCGAAATCAAGCCCTTTTTCGGAGCGAATTTCAACCTCTGGTCCCGATCGAGGATTTCAATTTGATATCCTCGAGCTTTGATCTGAATTTGAAATCCAATGAGCGAAGAGCGCGCTTCTAAATGTAGCCTTCGAAGCCTTTGTAGAATTATTTATTCATCTCCGCCACGTTTTACAATCCGTACCGCAAAAATTTATAGGGGAAATTCATATTTCATATTCTTTGCGTCGCCGAGTTCAAACTAGTATTTTATTTTTGACAGCAAAATTTGAGTCGGAAAGAATTTTTGGATATCGTGACGGAACCGACGGGAGCTATTGTTTTAGTTATGACTATCTATCACATAAAATCGACGTCCATACATTTATAGCTCCACAAGATGTATCAATTGTAGATTGATTTAATTTATTTTATTCTTGTAGTTTCATGATGGAAATAAAGTTTATATACTCGTAAATCAAGTTATTTTAAAAAAACTACCAAATATACAACACCATTCGACCAGAATGGAGTTAAATCGAATCTGCTTTGATAGCGATTTACCTTACGGATATCGTAATATTTGTAATAGCTTGCGTATTTGATACAGTAAGACCCCACTTAGCGCGTGGGATACGTTCCAATAAGTCCGAGCGCTAAACAAAACAGCGTTAAACGAGGTCGTCTTAGTACGTAAGTAATGAAGATAAGTGAAACAGAACAGGGAGTATGAAAATTTATCAGTTTTTGTGTTATTTTGTAACATTTATTGTTCAATACTTCTTTATTACATGAATGTATGTACTTTCTTATTTCGATTTGCGCGAGGAAGGCTCTTCCTCATTTGACATCTTTTGTTTTTTGTAAAGAAGTCATCCAACGTCGTTTGCATTTTCCTGTTTCGTTCAGCGAGCAGCTGAATATAGCAAGAAATTGCATCAATGACACTTCGTCTTGCCTTCAAACTTCTATTAATATTATAATCATTTTGGATTAAAGAAGGGTGTAATAGGCTTATAAAGCATCAGGTCATTCTACAAAAGTATAATGCTTTGTACGATGAAGTCGTGCGGCTGATCTCAAAGGAATAACAAGTGTGAAAAATAACGACATGACTGGGACTCGAACCCAGGTCTCCCACTTTCCGGGCAGGTATCGTATTATATTATTAAATATAAGAATACCTTCCCGGAAAGTGGGAGACCTGGGTTCGAGTCCAGGTCATGTTGCTATTTGTCACACTCGTTTTTCCTTTTAAATCATTTTGTACAAACTGATCCATAATATCCGTTTTAGCGAGTAAACTTTTTTTTAGAAAATCCGTTGAAAGTTCCTTTTGTTCCCCATCTTCAGAAATTTTAATTAATTTGGATTAACAAAATCATGCGCAATTTCTGGGAACCCCAATACCGCTTTCGATTTCGGGGAATCCCAATAAAACTGCGCAATACTGAAACAGCGTAATGCGAAGCAGCGTTGAGAGTCTTACCGTACTTCTATATTATTAATAAGTCGTGAATATAATTTATTAAACCACTAAAATATTCAATTGAAAATCCTTCAGTAACTGAAGATGATAACTCGGTTGTCGAAATACGTATTTGACGTATCTTTTCGGCAGATATTGGAAATTAAGTTGCGTGTTTCTCTTTTTTGTTGATTTTCTCTGATCTTCTGATCTATATTTTCAATTCCTGTACACTATTTTCCGGGGTTACGCTCGAATTTACTTCGCTTGACTTTTTCTTGTGGTTGGTCCTCGTTTATTTAGCGTTTTCAATAGCTGGAATTTCTACTCTATGACACGCCTTTTTAATCTTGTTCTCTTACCAATTTCCCCCGAAAAGGTTCTTCCGTTTAAAGGTTTTTAATTATTCTCCATGATTTGCTGGAGGTGATTCAACCTCCCTATCGCGATGTCACGGGGAAAAACATTTTTAACGATAACCTGCAAATACAGCCTTTTCAGGAGTATTTCTCGATTATGTAAAAAGCACAACAACGTTTCAGTTATTAACTTTTACTAATTTATATGATTGCAGCAGCTCCATAAATATTGATTAGGTACTGAATGCTAAAATGAATTTTAAAAATTTAGCATTCCTTTGTAGATGAGAAGTGTATCAAATATTCAGCACTATCAATTAGATTAGAGGTTCCCAACCTGGGCTACTCGTTCCCCGTAATTATACGAAAGGCTGTCCGTGGGGGTAAAGTTATTGAATCAGGATGTCATACCATTTAAGTATTCCGAAAATAGTTGTTTCAGTAATATTTCTCGACTTTTCCAAATCAGTACCTTTTGGTAACATTTCCTAGGCCATCCCTGTCGGTATCGAAGTAAACTTTAAAATACATTTCCTAATATGACAACTTGGGTGTACGGTTTACTTAAATCCAAAGATTGTAAGGGGACCAAAAAAGTTGCGGGCCACTGATTTAGAGTATGATAACGATATTGCTGCTGGTGATTGAAAGGATTCGGCTTTTTTTAAAAAAAATAAAGCTGAACTAATAGTTGGTAGTATAAACATAGTGTTTTAATGAATAGAGTAGAATACGTATTTATTCAGGGCGAAATTGAGCCTAAAAAGTCTCCTCTTACATCTAACCCTTTGTTATTTTAAAAGTGGGGAAAGATAGAGAAACATTAGCAATGAAAAAGAGAAAAGGAAGAAAATACAGAGTGGAATAAAAAAAACCTAAATCCCGTATGCACTTAGGGAAAAATGTCCCCTGCAGGAAAACACCCGCAGGAAGGGATGTGTGGAAGACCTGCGAAACCTACAGATAGTGATAGCTAAATTTTAAATTGAAAATTCAAAGAAAAATTATTTTCTGCAACCTGAAAAGAAAACACTAACAATGAAAGGAAAAAAGCGTACAATGACCGGGAGTATGAAAAGTTTTTCTGCCTTATTAAAATAGCCGAGAAACATCGAGTGTTTATTTGCTTAAAATACTATCATACACGACACAGAATCCGGAGTGACGGTCGTGTGTAGGTTGTTTTTGTGTGGTATAGTAAAAAGTTCACTCTAATGGAGCGTTTTAATGTGTTTAATATTAATAATTACCACAAGGTTACCCCTGACTCTGTATCGTTTAAGTGATATACCTTTTGGTAGGTTCATGTGCCTTAATATTCTCTACACAACGCCATGTCTTTTATTTCTTGGTAACTTACTGCACCTTTTATGTCTTCTAGCATCTTAGTCTTTCTCTTTGTCTTTTCCCTTGCATTCTACCCTTAACTGCATTCTTCCAATACTGTATACAGACATAGATTCCGCATAGATTCAGGCATAGACAGACCGTTTATTCGGTGAGTTAAGCTAGAGCAGGCCTCTCTTCCACTTAACCTCGTATTTCGTTTAATATATTATATAATATTAAAGAAAAGAAGGGGATGAGTTGTATATATTGTCTTTTCGAACAAATTGAAAATGTCCTGATTTATCTCCAACGTAAGGATTTCCGTTGAGGAAAAGTATTGGGTAAATTATAAGCTGCAAGAGGAATAGAATGAGAGCGAACAAAGAGCAGAGAGCGTGTCTTCTCATCAAAAGAGAGGGGAATGGGTAGTGTGTACCCGAGTGGAGCAAAGGGAGTAAAAATAGAGATCATTAATTTATCCGTCCGCCTGACCACCGCCTTCATACTTAGCCCACCCTCATTATTAATGCAGACCCTCCCACGCTATCCTTTCTGACGATTCTCGCGGGTTGCTTTACGACTGCACGTTGCCCCTCTCTCATATTCTGGCGGCACCGCCGTACAATACCTTTAAGAATAGCCTCCTCCCACATCCTAATTAAATTCCCTCTCAGATGGAATTTTCTACACGTAACTCAAGTAGTAAAGATAGCATTCCAGCAGGAATAAATCTTGAGCTAAGTAGAATCGGTCCGAGAGAATTAACGAGGGCTGACGTAAATCCGTCTATTAATACATCTATCACATAAACATTTATAGACACTAACGTTTAAATAGGATGGGAAACGTGCATATATCTATTTTTATATTTTTCTGTATTTAGTTAGTAAATGTTACTTGACAATTAGATTCAGATATCTGTAAAAGTAATTCACATAGAGGTTCGTATCTGTGGATCGTCAGTAAAGACGCAACGTCTTTGACATTAATTTGTTTATGTATTTCTAAGCAATATTTAGCTAACGATGATACTTCTGGGGGTTTCCCCAATTCATACGAGTCACTCATAAAGGCTGAAAAGTTCAGTAATGTTGTTACATTACACTAGGATTTTGTGCAATATAATTAAGAAAAATATAACTCGTAATCAGACGAAGGAACCGTAACTTTCAGGAAGTACATACTAGATATTAAGAAGAAATAAATAAGTGAAGTGTCATGCTAAACTTACTTAAACACTCTTCCAAAATTTGCATTTTTAATCCCTCATACCCCCTTATACGAAGTAATTGTGCCATTAAATAGACCATGGACTACTTTTAAATAAAATATTAATTTATTATTTATTACTTGTCACTAACGGTGCGGGGAAGGACCCTCTACATATATCTACTACTACTAGCACTACTCTATCTATTAACTACTCTATTACTTTTGTACTGAAGGAAAAATTACAATAGCTCAAAGACGTAGGTACAGACTGCTACCACACCGCCTTCTTGTAGACAGCAGATGCGTAAGATTTCAGAATTGGTGTTCGAGTGGCGGAAAAGCTTTGGGGAAATTAACTCAGCCAAATTTTTTTGTCAGAGAAAGACACTGGGAAATAGTCGAATTCTTTCTCCTTTTAATTTCCACACTCACTCGTAATTTATGGTTCAGAATGTCTGGCGAATTTCATGGCTAATCTTAGGGCGCAGAATTTCTTCCTCCTTGGAATTCCTTCATCCTCGACGGGGACGGAGTTTAATCTTCACCTCGACAGACTTATCTCTCGTTAGAAATGCTTTTTGGCCTCACAGGTGGAATTCAAAAAGGAACACTTAATTCCGAACATAACTCTGCCAACGTACATAAATTGAAGCTTCAAATTACTCGAATGTTATGAGATACTCATCGTTACAATCATATTCAAGGAATTGTGATTCTGTTTATGATAATAAATTGAGGGATCTAGTACGTGGGTGTAGGAGAGGTGTAAATCGATTTGGTGAGGAAAGTTCGATAACTTGGAACAACTCGCTAGACCAAATTATTTTCCTTAATTGAGATTATAATAATAAGTAAGCGAGGATTTTTCCAGAAACATTTTTTACATGTTTACTTGTAGTAGTATTGTTAAAACTTCATCGACAACAGGTCATTTCGCAGGTAAGCCCCCACCGGGGATCGTTTTCACAGAAGTAGAACGCGTTGCCCACTCGGCTGTCCGGAGCCCACGTGTTTACTTATTCCATAGAGGTTAGATTAATACGTAAAACCCTCCATATTCCATCAGTAGTAAACAGTCGTGATCAAGAAACATTTTCATAACTATATTTTTGATTTATTTGAGTTTTGGATTCATAGATTTTTTGTAGTTTACCTTCTCGTTTTGGATGGGCAAAAACTTGTACCAAAATTTTCTCTTTCCTTATGTTTCTTACGGCAAGCTTCCTTCACATTTAATTCTAAATGCTCCAGTGGCTTCAAATAAAATTTTTATGTCTTTCTAGTTAAGAAATATCAAATTATCCTCGGGTACATTTATTTTGTCTTCAGTTATGCTGGATACCTAATACGTTATGGTTCATCCCTTTTGATGTGGGTATTTTGTGTGTTAAATGAGTCTTCATGAGTTCAATTTACTTTGGCGCCACTATTCTCCATTTCCTGTATTCGCATATTGTAAACTATTTTTTTTATATTGATTTGACTCTACAATTTCGCCGTTACAATATTAGCATTCCCAGCACCCTCCTAAGTGCGCGCTTTCCTTTTTTTTAAATTTCAACAGAGAAGACTTTTGTTTCTCCACCTATAAGCGTTCCCTTCTCTTTCATTACATTTCTTTACGTAACATCAATTGTGTATGTTGCCAATGAGTTCACTCGATTCCTTTTCTTTGTTATGCGATTCTTTTGAGCGACGAGATGAACTTAAGGTTAAACATTGACGCCTTTTGTTCGTCTCTAACTGCATTCTGCTTTCTCTTTTTTCCTCCGGCCATTTTCGTGAGGCTTCTTTTTGTACGGCTCATTTCCTTATCCGTCTCCAAAGACACCTGAAAAAACTTCCTTTTCCTCGAAATTCCTTACTCGAGAGCCGAGTATTAACGTGACTAACAAAAGCAGATCAAAGGGAAAAAAAGAGGGTAGGAATAAAGGGACGAAGATGGGATAGAGAGGGAGAGTGTGAAAGGGAATTGAATCAGGGGATAGGAAATGTCCTGTGATTTGATAGAGGGAATGTGGCAGAGGGAATGATAGTTAGATGCGAAATGGGAACAAGATTAGATGGAAAGCTTAATAAATAGCGCCTCTAGTATGAGGTAGACAATCTTGGATAAAGATTAGGTTATCTATTAGTAACGAAACACAGTTACAGACGCCTCGTTATGAAATTTCCAATCTATTCAATATTTATATATCATACTATCATTTCCTTCCGGCTTGACTTCGTGGTGGTACGGGTAAAAACTGTGTCTTATTATTCTCATCGTCATTTATATATCATATTAATCACAAGTTATGAATAGTTCATACCCATAGGTGGAGCTAAATATGGCGACTAAATCTTGATGTTAGTAAATCCTCTATGATTAATTTCTTCGAAAGGAAACAATTGCGTCAGAACCACGAGTATAAAATTAGTGGAATGAATATAAAGGTAGTCAACTCAGTCGAATATCTTGGAATCACCCTTGCGAATAACTTAAACTGGAGCTCACATATCAAAAAAATCTGCGAAAAAGCATCTAAAAAGCTACGTTTTATAAAGCGCATTTTAGGTAGATGTGATGAAAAGGTTAGAGAGCGATGTCTCAAGTCAACCTTAGTCAAGCCAGATCTGGAATATGCGGCGAGTATATGGGATCCAGCAGATGAAACGTATAACAAAAAAAGGTTACTCAGAACTATATTGTTGTACTAACCACAATTACTTGTGTTGTTATTATGGAATTCCACCAAGTTAAGTCCGAAACCATCCATTGTAATGAAACGTATACTCGTGAACTCGAGAAAGTGCAGCACAAGGCGATATGATTTGTTAACAAGTGCTACGGTAGAAAAGTAAGCGTTACGCAAATGCTCTCACACGCAGGTTGGGATTCCTTGAAGAAAGGAGACGAGAAGCTTGGCTGTAATTGCTTGATAAATTCAGAGAAGGAACATTTGCAGTGATCGGTATTATATGACCCACTGCTACTTCGGCCGATCCAACAATGAGCGTAAATAAGAGAAATAGATACGAGGGCAAATCGTTTCAGGGACATTCTTCTCGCGAATGATACGCGAGAACCCNTAAATTTTTTTCGAGCCATAATTTTTTGGGCCGATTTTGCTTCAAATTTTCTTCTCGGATTTCGCTCGTAAAAGATTTCTTATTATTTTGTTTAGTAGAGCAACATAGGTTGTATTAGAATACCAAGTTTTGTTTTACTCAACGGAATACTGCGTGAGATAACGTGTCTCAAACTTGCTAAAAATCGCTGTCTAACTGTGGAAGGCTGCGGTAGGGGGTCAAACAAATGACTATATTTCAGCAAATATTTCATCGATGGATGTAAGAATTAGGAAATGTTCATAGAAGATATGAAGTTATGTTCACACAAAATTTCATTGAAATCGATGATGGTCGAGCGGGGACCGCGTGTCCACTTGACATGGAATGGCCCGGTAGTCAACTCAGTCGAATATCTTGGAATCACCCTTGCGAATAACTTAAACTGGAGCTCACATATCAGAAAAATCTGCGAAAAAGCATCTAAAAAGCTACGTTTTATAAAGCGCATTTTAGGTAGATGTGATGAAAAGGTAAGAGAGCGATGTCTCAAGTCAACCTTAGTGAAGCCAGATCTGGAATATGCGGCGAGTATATGGGATCCAGCAGATGAAACGTATAACAAAACAAGGTTACTCAGAACTATATTGTTGTACTAACCACAATTACTTGTGTTGTTATTATGGAATTCCACCAAGTTAAGGCCGAAACCATACATTGTAATGAAACATATACTCGTGAACTCGAGAAAGTGCAGCACAAGGCGATATGATTTGTTTATAAAGTGCTACGATAGAAAAGTAAGCGTTACGCAAATGCTCTCAGACGCAGGTTGGGATTCCTTGAAGAAAGGAGACGAGAAGCTTGGCTGTAATTGCTTGATAAATTCAGAGAAGGAACATTTGCAGTGATCGGTATTATATGACCCACTGCTACTTCGGCCGATCCAACAATGAGCGTAAATAAGAGAAATAGATACGAGGGCAAATCGTTTCAGGGACATTCTTCTCGCGAATGATACGCGAGAAACATAGGCTATAGAGGTAACTGGAACGCTTGGTGTTTACACACATTGCCACACACCAAAAGGAGGCTTGCAGATGCAGGGTATTTTTGTAGTCTTAAATTTAGATGAAGTCTTCACGGAACATCACCGTTCTATGAAAGTTTGGGAAACCCTGTTGAAGGGGAAAAAATGCACGTAGAAAAAGGAGTTGAATATGATGAGACGAATGAGGTGGCCAAATAAAGGGCAAGGGAGGCAGGGAAGGAAGTGTATACGTCATGGGATGAAGAGAGAGAGCAAGGAGTGGACACAAAGGAAGTGTGTGAGGAGATGAAATGGATGTTTGAGGCTTTCACGCTCGGAAGAAGGATTAGGCGAGGACTGATGGATAGGGAGGGAATATCAAGAGGAATGCCCGCGGCAAACGCCAACCTAATGTACCTAATAAATAGTGACGGAGTCCGCAGGGGATTATCATCTACACCCCTCCTTGGAGGAACTTACGAGAGTGAAACGTGTTCTGGAGCTCACGGAAATGACACGAAGAGATGAATTTATTGCGCAGGAAATTGTGAATTACGGAACCAGGATCTATGCATTTACTCGTAATCTTGTTACAACGCATGTTACTTAATTTTAGCATAACGAATCAGAGTATCAAGCGGATACTCTATATTACTGGGAACCTGGTTTCTGGAAACACTGAGGATATTAAAGTTAATAAAAATNGAAATGTCCTGTGATTTGAGAGAGGGAATGTGGCAGAGGGAATGATAGTTAGATGCGAAATGGGAACAAGATTAGATGGAAAGCTTAACAAATAGCGCCTCTAGTATGAGGTAGACAATCTTGGATAAAGATTAGGTCATCTATTAGTAATGAAACACAGTTACAGACGCCTCGTTATGAAATTTCCAATCTATTCAATATTTATATATCATACTATCATTTCCTTCCGGCTTGACTTCGTGGTGGTACGGGTAAAAGCTGTGTCTTATTATTCTCATCGTCATTTATATATCATATTAATCACAAGTTATGATTAGTTCATACCCATAGGTGGAGCTAAATATGGCGACTAAATCTTGATGTTAGTAAATCCTCTATGATTAATTTCTTCGAAAGGAAACAATTGCGTCAGAACCACGAGTATAAAATTAGTGGAATGAATATAAAGGTAGTCAACTCAGTCGAATATCTTGGAATCACCCTTGCGAATAACTTAAACTGGAGCTCACATATCAAAAAAATCTGCGAAAAAGCATCTAAAAAGCTACGTTTTATAAAGCGCATTTTAGGTAGATGTGATGAAAAGGTTAGAGAGCGATGTCTCAAGTCAACCTTAGTCAAGCCAGATCTGGAATATGCGGCGAGTATATGGGATCCAGCAGATGAAACGTATAACAAAAAAAGGTTACTCAGAACTATATTGTTGTACTAACCACAATTACTTGTGTTGTTATTATGGAATTCCACCAAGTTAAGTCCGAAACCATCCATTGTAATGAAACGTATACTCGTGAACTCGAGAAAGTGCAGCACAAGGCGATATGATTTGTTAACAAGTGCTACGGTAGAAAAGTAAGCGTTACGCAAATGCTCTCACACGCAGGTTGGGATTCCTTGAAGAAAGGAGACGAGAAGCTTGGCTGTAATTGCTTGATAAATTCAGAGAAGGAACATTTGCAGTGATCGGTATTATATGACCCACTGCTACTTCGGCCGATCCAACAATGAGCGTAAATAAGAGAAATAGATACGAGGGCAAATCGTTTCAGGGACATTCTTCTCGCGAATGATACGCGAGAACCCGCAGCCGGAACTTTGGTCCGCGGAGATTTGGTCCGCTACGATTTGGTCCGCTACGATTTGGTCCCACGACAATTTGGTCCCGCTACGATTTGGTCCGCGACGATTTGGTCCACGGCGGCAGGGTGCTACGATGATTTAGTAACGACACGCGATAATTTTTTTGTTGTGCAAGGCTGAGATTTCTCATAATTAATTGTTATTGTTGTTTCTGGATAGAATTCAATAGTTTTGTTAGTATTTAACCTTTTGTTAAACAATAATTAGAAGTATGCCTTACTGGAATCGGAGCGTGCAATAGGGGAGGAAAACAGTTATCCGGACGTAAGAATATGACAAAACT